>JAODAL010041944.1:0-35352 GCA_025379985.1 Phyllomedusa bahiana
TATCAAAATGTACAGTGCACTAATAAAAACAATGGGCGACATGTAAGAAAAGAGGTGCCTCCACGCCAGTTTTAAGGCGCATTCAGTGACTGTATAGTGTGTCTGAATGTATGAACCTGTCATAAATCTGTAGTGTGGATTTGTTGCATTGATTTTGAAGTGCATAATTGGGCATATCTTAGTGTTTTTAGCTGTATTTAGGCACAAAACTAGGTGCATTCAAATGTGTCGTGCCGGGACAAAATGCGCCCTAATTTTTGGGTTTTGTAGGCAGTTCTATATATAGAAAAATAGGGCGTCAACAGTTTTTTGGCACAAAATACACCAAAAAAAGTGAAGCCCAATTCTGACATGTCGCCAAATGTTTCCAAACATATACGTAGCCTTTATGTGTATCCATTGAGACATAGGAAGACATGTATGATCGGGTTTTTCCACCCTTTTCTGGCGTAAAATGCACCTAAGTCAGCAGTCTACGATGTCTATTTTACCTAATGAATGTGTTAGGCACATTGTTCGTAAGACTCAACATTTTCTAATGGCCAAAACATGAAGGGACATTCGGGGGGGTTCTGGGGGCGTACTGTACCCATTGTAATATTAGCACATTAGAATGTGTTTCCCCAAATAGGGCATTACTGCTGAACAGCAGAGCTATTTCAGTGTGGCTGCTTGAGCCTGAAAAGTCGAAGGGGAGTAGATTTGCTGTTGGGGGAAAAAAATTGCAATATTCTCAAACTTCACTATGCAATAATAAAAAAGAAAATTTCTGTTTTTTATGCTATTAAAAAAAATTTTAAAATTAAATAAAAATTTATAATACCCCAAAAATATCTCCTATAAATGCTTTAATGTAATGATCTAAAATAATTTTACACTAAACAACCCATGATGATGTTGTTGATTTTTTAATTTTTTCTACATTAATTTTAAAATTATTTTGCTCCTCCCTTTATTCTAATACAGAAAAGCCGCACCCGGGGCTGGCTGGGACCCGTGGTTACCAAACAAGTAGTACCATATTTCTATACACTGACATGTTTCTAATGCTTTTATTTTCAACTATCTATAGCCCTTTATCATGTTGGGCCCTTATTGTGAGCCTAAGTTTCGTCATGCGCCTAACACATAGGCGAGGCGAACTTTAGACTCCAAATTTTGTAATTTGGAAGGGGCCAAAGACACTTTTTTGTGCGCCAAAGATTCGGGGTGTTTGGGGGTCTGCAAACATTCATAAAATGGGCACAGTTTGATTCTTTGCGCCAAATCTAGGCGCAGAACAGTAAGACCAAGTTTAAGGTGGTCTGCCTGAGCCGTTGTATTGGCACTGCATTGGTCTGTTGTTGAAAAGAAAAAGAACAGGTTCATACATTTGGTGATTTACACTGCCCTTAAAAAAACTTTTTAGAACCCCGGCCCCGTCAGGCCAGGATTCATTTCTGTCGCCCTAACAGTTTTACTGGATTTATAAAAAATTTGTAGCAAAAAGTTAAGTACACTTTAGTGTAGATTTAATAGCTTGTAGGCAACTTTCTAGACAACTGATGCATATGTAATGGCAGCAAATAGGATATGAAGTGTATGATCTGTGATACGTTTTAATTACCTAGACATTTAAATAAGATCTGACCAGACATAGTACAGTCATGAGGCTCTTTAATTTATAAGTGTATCTAGGAAAACAACATAAAACCATCAAGAGCTACTTTATTAGAGCACAGAGTCCGATACCTTTAAAATTATTAAGCGACAGTCGTTACTTGTGCTATGGCTCTTTTTTGTCTTCCTATTAGCCATTTAGGTGACAGCTGCTGTATTACACATAAAGATGAACCATTCCTATAGGAATTATTGTAGTTCCACTGTGACACTACTGGCATAAAATATTATCAGACATAGTGTGTCAGCGCCTTTGTCCCTAGGCCCTATCAGTACCCCCCTTTTTGCTCGAAAAGGGGTTAGGAAGAAGACTGCCAGGCTTCACAGCTTTGTAGCTCATTTGAAGAGAGGAAATTAAAATCCAGGGGAAAAAACCGACATGTAATGGCAGTTATGCTATATAACAATAACATGTTGACTGTTTTTAGCCTTCTTCTATTTTTTAATTTTAAAAGGTCCCTGGAATGAGATTTGGAAGGTACAAAATCAGCATTTACTAAGAACATCAGCAGTTCACAAATTTTCACCCATTATTTCTGCTATGAAAAACTAAGGCTTAATTTACAAAATCAGGAGATCATCTTACTTATTACTTAATTATTTTACTAATTTCATTTAGTCGGTTTTTAGAAAGTATAGTACCTGTTTAATGGCAATACAACTATAACCTTGATATTAAATATGTTTCGAAAAAAAATTGTTTTTGAAAATTTAGACTTAACTAAATGTAAAACATTTGATGAACAATGAAAAGGCAAATAAAAAAATATTATTTAGAATATGTATGAGAAGCCCATAAACCAACACTAACCTTAGAGTTTCAATTATGTTTCTGCTTTAGTATTGACCTTTAGCACTGAATGGTCATTTCAATCCTTTTATGTTCACAACCAAAGACATAGGTATCATACAGAAAGCAATGTGGCTGCTATGGGTCCCTTGGCAAAAAGGAGTCCACTTCAGGTTTCCAGATTGGCCTCATGCCCAATCTTATAGCTAGTAAAAATATTAATGGGGATGTGGTCTTTACAAGTGCTGTAATGTTATCAAACAAAAAGGGGTGAAATACCATATTATGCAAGGGGGGAGCACTTGCACATGCTGTCACAAGAGGTTAGAAGCCATCTTTGTCATGAACTCCCTGGAATATATAGGTATTCCATAGTTCCTCTGCCACGGTTCTCTCTTAGGGAGACATGTATGATCAGGCTCTTCTCCCTTTTCTGGCGTCAAATGCAGCAAAGTGAGTCGGCTACGATGTCTAATGTCTAAGGCGCCTAATGTACGTGTTCGGCGCACTTTTCGAATCACTCAACAGATTTTAATGCGCCTAACATGAGGGGGCATTATGGAGGTGTGTCACACCACACTCATATTATTAGACACATATATGAATGTGGTTTGGCAAAACTAGGCACATCACTGCTCGGACAGGCAGACCTATTTTAATGTGGTCTGCCTGAGCCTGAAGAGTTGAAGTGGAGTTAGATTTGATGTTAGGGAAAAAAATTCCCAAATTTATTTCTCAACTTACTCCAGTACAATAATAAAAGTAATTAATGAAAATTATCAACTATAAAAAATTTTAATTATTTAAAAGTAATAAAAAATGTGATCATAGAAAATTAATATAAAAATATATAATATTCAAAAAATATAAAAATATCTCCTATAAAATGCATTTAAATAGAAAAGAATCTAAAACTAATTTAACATTAAATAACCCACTGATGATGTTGTTCAGATTTTTAATTCTTAATTTTTACTACATTATATTTGAAACTTATTTTTGCTGCTCTCACCCTTTATTCTACATACATATTCTACAAGAGCCAGCCCCACCACAGGTATTGCTGGGACCTTGGTCTCCCAAAGCAAGATCAGTACCATAGTTTATATTCACTGGCATGCTATTCTAATGACTTTTCTTTTATTTCCAGCCTATTTATAGCCTTTATACATGTACAGTGTGGTGCATTACTAGTGCACCTTAGTTCCATAATGCGCCTAACACATAGGTGAAGCACGTCAAACTTTAGATGTAATTTATAATTACACAAAAAACATTTTCATACATTCAGGCACATTATACACTGAAAACAAGACTCAAAAATTCACTTCGAAGCGCCTTCCTTCATACATGTCTCCCTTAATGTCTCAGTTAACTTATGCATAGTAATTGATCTAGTTCTACTAGTTAGCCCTACAAAGTCATATCAGATGTAGAAGCAAATACAAATAGGAGGCTTTACTGAAGAGGGCTTTTAGTAGATTTGTATAGCTTGGATATAATATGAGAGTACAGCAGAGTAGTTAGTTGTAGAAGGGGTGGTGTAGCTGCCAATGTAACCAGTTAGCTCTCAGCTATATATTTTTTTCAGATGAAAACTGCAGTTTGATTGGATGCATAACTCCCAAGTGTCCCACTTTTGTTTTACCCAAACCCACACCTGTCCCTCTTTTGTGTGTCCTTTTTGATTTGATAAATAATCTTGAAGTAATAATTTTTTTATATTGCCCCCCCAAAAAAAAACTCTTTTTGGTTTTCTTTAAAGGTTTTTAAATTTAAATTACAATTTTTTGTTTTTATTTGATAAATTAAATTTTCATTTAAAATCATCTCAATAAATTTAAAATTATTTAATATTATATTATGTTAGTTAATAACTTGTTGCAATTTTAGAATATAGAATGTCTATGTTCACAATTTTGGACTAATTTCTAATTGAAATTTCCCGGGAAAGTAAAGAGATTTAAAACATTAAAAAAAATATGTATTTCTCTCAAAGAACCACAAGTGTCCCTTTTTGATCAGTCAAATCCATGATAGGAAAAAATGTAAAAGGGTTTTCACAAAATTTAAAAATATTGGAAAATTTTCTAAGGAAAAGTATTTTTTGTAAAAAATTGAGAAGGCTAAAATTGTGGAATTTGTTGTTGTTATTACAAAAATTTGTTGAAAACTCTCACATCGGGAGTGAAGCCTAACTCATTTAAAAGGGGGACTTTCCAAAAAATTTAAAAATTTTGGTTTTTCAGTAGGAAGATATGAAATTTGAAATTTAAAACCCAAAATTTCCTTTTAAACCCCCTTTTGGGTTTCCCGTGTTTCCCCCTATCCTGGTTTAAATTTTTAATTGTGACCCCGGGAGCAAAAAACAGACCTCTGCAGTCACGTATGGTATACCAAGTAAGAGCAAGCGGTCATGCGCTCAGCCCAGTCTCCTGGCGTCTCTATCGAGAAAATCTTGTGTGAATGAAGTCTTGGAGGACTCCCGGGGTAAGAAAGTTGAACGGCAGGGCACCCAAACGAATTGCCTAAGTAAACCACCTTTTTTTTGTATTTATTTCTTTTTTAGGAGGCTGCCCTTAATATGGTTTTAAAAACCTTTAAGGGAAGATTTAATAAAGATTAAAGTTTGATGTTTTTTTAAAAATTGGACGGGGGTTCCTATTTTCAATCATACCAAGTAAGAAACCACTACTGCCTGTGAATAGATACGGGGCTTTGTGAAGAATGAAGGGTGATGTCTTTTGGGTGCGATTTCCCGGATTTGGGACCCGTACTGGATGAGCAAAATTTTAAAAGGTTTTTTAAATATATAATTTAATACATTTTTAATGTTCTCCAAGAAAATAGTTAAAACTGTACCAAAAAAAAGGTTTTGTTTTGGGAAAAGGGGAGGATTTTGAAAGGTTTATACCCAAAATTCCCAAAAAAATACCCAAACCCTAGTTTTTCCCTTAAAACTCCTGAAAAAAAATTTTTAAAATTTTATGTAAAAAAAAAAAAAAAAATGCTTTCCCTGTCATATATACTTAAACCCCGAAACCGGGCTTTTTTTATTGGGGAAACATAAATTTTAATGTTGGAAAAAACAAATTTAGGCATGTAAAGTAAAACAGACATTATAAAAACATACAATGGGGGTTTTTTTATGGAAAGACAATATTGTTTTCCCTTTTGCAAGTTTGTCAAGATTTTTATTAAAGTTGCGGGGCTTTTAAAAATTTAAATTTTTAAGCCCACAGTTTTATTCGCTTTCCACCCCCAATTACACAAATGCATCCGTAAAATTTAACCAGAAAAAAACGGGGGCTGCAGTTCTTTCCCTGTAAATTTCTTTTTAAACCTTTTTTTCCTTTTTCTCGAAAAAACCACAGGCAGATGTCCTTTTGGGGACAGAGCTTGAGTGCTGTCTAAATACAAAAAAAAGGAAAAAAAAAAAAAAAAACCCTATATTTTTTTTTCAAAAAAGGATTGGTCCCTAGAAAACACAGTACGTATAGTGAAGTTTTCAGTGTTTTGAATGAAATTGGTAAACAAATGCTTCATTTTTCTGAGAAAATTCAATACACTTTAAAAACAATTCTTTTATTTTTATTATATGTTTCTCAAATTGGAACAGGAATTTATAAAAAATGAAACCCACAAACACCTTTTATTTGCCATTACCCCTTTTTCTCCCAAAGGGGTGTTAAAATTCAAAGGACTTTAAAATGATCTTGTTAAAATAAATTGCCCTCAAGTTTTGACATTAAGAGGGGGAAATTTTTCCCCAGGTCATTTATCCCCAGTATTTATTTTGGGAAAGGGGGGCCATGCCCTTTCCACAGTTTAAAATTTAAATAAAAACGTAATTTTAATTTATAGCCAAAATATACTCCTTCTCGTAGATTGAATTTTAGATGCATGGAAACTGAGGGGGTTAAAATTTTTATTATGAGGCGTCCCAAAACTTAATATATTTGGTGCCTCTTAGTCCAGCCCTCTTTTCATTAAAAAAAAAAAATTTAAGGGTAAAATTAAAATTTCCGGGTTTTAAAAAGGGAGGAAAAAAAAAGAAATATTTTTACATTTAGGGTGTTTGGGGATTCAAAATTTTGCTGATAAAAGCTGGTAGTCGACGGCGTTCCGGGAATCCCAAGGCCCGGAATAAATACAATTACACTTAGGACATTTTGGACCCATTCCCTTTAGCAAATCACCAGTATTTTTTACAGGGGTAAATTTTGTATTTAAATGCCCTTCAGCACCCCCCTTTTTTTGGGGTTGCCTCTAAATTGACCAAAGCCCCTATTTCATGTATAAATAAAAAAACAGCATTTTTTTCTTTTCACTTTTTTTAAACTTTTTTTCCCTTCCGGTTTACACCCCGGTTTACTAATCAAATTTTTCCATGAAAAGGGATTTTTTTAAAATCAATGCTGTATTTGTTTAAATGCGGGAACAAAATTCTTTTGTTTTGCAATGTAATGAAAATTTGGGGGAAGAAAAAAGGGTTTTAAAAAAGGGAAAGAGGGTTGTTGATTTATTTTTTAACAGTAGGTTTAAACAGTGGCCCCAAAAACTTACAATAATTCTTTATTTATATAGCCCCCAAACATATTTCCGCAGACTTTCCCAATGTAGGGGTATAAAAACAGCCCCAAAAGATAGCTTTAAAAAAGTGAAAGCTATTACGATGAGACCCCAAGGTTGGGGAGGGCCTTTTTTCGCGGAGTTTAACAGTCTATGAGGGTTTTGTCTGGGGGAGACAAGGGGGGAAAAAGGTGCTTAAATTTACAATGGTCCAGCCTTGTTTCATAAATATGGGGGGGGTTTTACTTAAAAATTTTTTTGGAAACCCTTTGCCACCAGGGACAGTACATCTTTTAACATTTTTAAGTGCCTGTGATTCCCCTAGGTGAGGGGAGTAAACAAAAATTTGTGTTTTAAATGAAGGGGGGGTTAGCAATTAGGGGTTTTTTGGTGGGCCTCCCTTTGAGAAGAGTTTTTTCAGGACACCTTTAAAACTGGAAGGCGGAGTTGTCCTGAGGGAAAGGGGTAGGATTTTTTCCAAGAAACGGGTGCAGCCGTGCAAAATTTCCGGGAAAAAGGGCAGGGGAGGTTCGGTTAAATTGTGGTCTTTTAGTTTTGTCTGTAGCGGGCCCGGAGAGACCCGGGGCAGGGTGGAGACAGAGAGGAGGGAGGAGATGTAGGGGGGCAGTGCTTTGGAGGCTTTGGGGGGGTAAAAAGTGATTAGTTCAGGGCGTATTCCGGGTACTGGAGGGGCAACCAGTGCATTTAATGAAAACGGGGTTTAGAGGCATCAGTATATTTGCTGGAGAGAAAACAACCCTTTGGCTGCTGCATTCAGGCCCAGATTGGAGGGGGGGGAGAGTCTGCAGAGAGGGGGGACCGATAAGCAGGGAGTTACGTAATCAAAAACAAGAAAAATTTAAAGAGAAACAATGGGGGTTTTTGAGTTGTTTCAAAAAGTGAGAAAAATGGTTTTCTGGAGATTTTTCTTGGGGTGCAGGTGAAAAGGGGGGGGCAAGGGATTTTGGATAAAAGGGGGTTTTGAATGACAGATAAAGGGGTTTTGGGAAAAAACCCCAAAGGACAGGGGGCCTGCTGCCTAGGTGTTATGGTGGTGCCATTTAAATTCTCGCCTTCCCCAAAAATTTAACCAGTACAGTGTTTTCCTTTAACTAACCAATATTTTTTTGGGTTCAAGGTTGCCCTTGTAGGGTTAAAAACATAATTTTTATAAAAATTTGGGTTTAATTGGTTCCAGGTCTCAAAAATATCACCCAAAAAAATGCAAAATAAAAAAAATTACGCAAAAATAATTAATACAGAAAAACTCAACCCCTTACATATAACAGCCCCAGAAAATTGCTAGAAGCAAAAACCCTTTTTTTTATTGTGTGAAACAAAAATTGATGATCGCTCTTTTTTCTGATAGCCAAAAAATTTTTATTTTTCCTTTTACAGTTTTTTAAGGCCCTTTTTATTTGAAAGGGACAAACGATGTTTTCATTCCCTCCCATTTTTCCCTTTTTAAAACGGCGTTTAAAAGGGTTTTCCGATCTCTCTTTTTATTCCATTTTATAGGGCAGTGAGTTTAACCAAAAATTTTGAAAAATCTGCCATTTTTTTTTAGTTTTTTACAGCGTATTATGGGGATGCCATTTTATTGGTTTTCACATATGCCCCAAACGTAGTTCATAGATGCTGGTTTAAGAACATGGAGGGGGGGTTTTTGTTTTTTTTTTATTTTTGATAGTTTTGACTGGGTGTTGAGCAAATTATTATCGACAAATTTTGAAATGGGCACAGTTTTTATTTTTGATCGAAAATTTTTAAAGATCATGGGGGGAAAATTTGGTTTAAAAATTTCGGGTGCTTTCCTCTTTTAAAGGATCCCCCCAATTTTTGGGCATTTCCCTTTTCCCATTTTGGGGGCCCCGGGCAAATCAGCTTCCCAAAATAGACGGGGTGAGATGTGTTTTGGACGCCCATGATTGGATTGTGTAGGTTGCGATTGGTTTGAAAAACCCCCCCAATGACCTCTTTTACAAAAGAACACCCCTTTCCTGTTATATCAGTTGTTTTTCTCAGTGTTTTCATAGCAGTGGGACGTGCCCCTCTGCCAGTGTCCAAACAGTCAGCGAAATTATTCTATTTCTTCACAGAAAAGCCCCTACTGTTAGCTGTGACCCTTTTACAACTTAGTTAGTAAGGGGATTGGAAGATTTTATGTATTTTGGTTTAAAAATTTTAAAGGAGCATTTTTACCCCGGTAAAAGTCACGGGGGGGAGCAGTGGGGAGGGGGGGGCCCCCGCGGGGGGGGAAAAAACAGAAAAAACTCTATAAAGAATTTCTGGATAAAGTTCCCCCAAGACTTAAATGTAGAAATTGCTTTGCAAAAGTTTTTTTACTAACAATTTTCTATTGAAATATTTTTCCCGGAAATTTGGGGGGCCTTTAACTTATTTTTAGGCACAATTTTTTTTTAGTAAAATTTCAGGTCTCTTTGTTAGGTGCCCAAAAATCCCCCTTTAATTTCCTTAAAACTTTCCGGTAGGGGTTCATTTTCAATTTTGGGGCCCATTCCCAAAATTTTTTGATAAACCAAACCCTTTCAGTTTAAAATTTGAATCCAGCAAATTTTTTAGCAGCACAGGTTGGGGTGGGGCCAAAAATACCTTGTATTATCCGAATAAATTCAGATACGTGTTTTTTTTTTCTTTGGCCCCACTACGCTTTGTTCATTGAGGGGAAAACCCTTTCACCCTTTAAAAGTAATTTCTTTTCAATTTTGTAAGTCCCCCACAGGGTGAATTGAAAAGGTGGCCCCCCAAAAATACATTTTTTTTTTCCGAAAAACCATTACAGATACGTGTTTTTTTTACTTTTTGGGGAACTAAAAAGCTTTGTTCTTTTAGGCAAACCCTTGGGACTTAAAAAGTGAAAAACAGCAATTTTGAGTCACCCCAGGTTTAATTTTAAAGGGGCCAAAAATTCCCCTTTTATTATCCGAATTCATTTTCAAAAATTTTTTTTTTCAAATTTTTGGGGAGGCCAGCTTTGTTGATTTGATCTTTCCCTCAGGGCATTTTTTTTCTTCACAAATTTTTTCAAAAAGGGGGGTTTATGGGGATGATTTAAATTTTTTGGGGGGATTTTGCTGTGAAAGCAAACTATACTTTCAGGTCCCCATTATAAAAAAAAAGTTGTTTCTAAAAGACATTTTTTTTTTCCTCACCAAAATTTTCAAAAGTGGCTCAAGGGTGATTTGGGGCTGTCCCGAAACAGGAAAAGGAAAGGAAAACTGTTTTAAGGGAAAAAATTTAAATTTTTCAAAAAATTTCTTTGTTTTTGCAAGATCCCTTTAAAAAGAGCAAACAATCCCTGAAAAAAGAAAAAAACCCATTTAAACAATTAAAAAAAGAAAAACAAAGACATGATTTGGGGTTTCCCTCCTTTTTAAAAAGGTTTTTTTTCTAGAATTAAACCCACTAAAAAAAATTGCATTTTAAAAAAATAGCTGGAAAAAAAAAATTTCCTTTTGAATTGTAAAAAGGGGAGGTACAGGGAAAAAATTGACCCGATTTTAGGTTTTTTCAGAGGGGCGGATTTTGGAGCCCCGGACAGTAGAAAAAAGAGACAAATTTTCCTTCCCCGCCGTTGAGTTTAAAAAAGAGAAAAAAATGCCAAAAAAAAAGGGCCCCCTGGGTTGGAAAAAAGGGGCGTTTAAAAACCCCCAGTATTTCCAAATGAAGCTCAATTGGTCCCACTCATACAAGGGGCAAGCGCAAACCCCCGGGCAGGGGGAGTATATGTCCAGGGAAACTAAAATGGGGGGTTAAAAGACTCCTTTTTCCCCGGGACCTTTTTTTAATCTGGGTCATTTCAGGTTTTTGGGGTCATGCTGTTGGCCCCCGGGCAGTTTTAAATCAAAGTCCAGTGGGAAAACAAAATGGTGGTTTTTAAAAACCCTTTTTTCCCCGGGAAATTTTTAATCGGGGGCATGCAGGGGTTTGGGGCTCATTGTGGCCCAAAGGGGCAAAGGGGTATTTTAAAAGCCGGGTTCAACTAAAAAAGGGGTTTTAAAGAACCCTTTTTTCCCGGCACTTTTTAAATGTGGGGTCTTTTTGGTTTGGGGCCATGCTTTGGCCCAGGACAGGTAAGTCAATGTCCCGTGAAACTAAAAAGGTGGGGTTAAAAAAACTCCCTTTTTTCCGGGACTTTTTAATTGGGAATGGGAGGTTTGGGGCTCAGCTGTTTTGGCCCAAAGGGCAGGGGTATCAAAAGCAATTTTAAACTAAAATGGTGGTTGAAAAGGGAAATCCTTTTTTCCCCACTTTTTAATCTGGGGGGAAAGAGGTTTGGGGCTCATGTGTGGCCCGGACAGGGATAGTCAATGTCCATTCAACTAAAATGGTTTTTTTTAAAGGGCTCCTTTTTTTCCGGGACTTTTTAAATGTGGGGGGTTAAAGCAGGGTTTTGGGGCTCATGCTGGTTCCCCGGACAGGGATATTCAATTCCAGTTCAAGTAAAATGATGGTTTTAAAAATACCGCCCTTTGTCCCCTTTTTTTAAATTTTTGGGGGAGCAGGGGTTTTAAAGGGTTTATTTCTGGGTTCAAACAGGGGTTTTTTTAATGTTCTGTTAATTTTTTTTTTCTGTGGCTTTTTTTAAAAAAAAAAGTTTTGGCCTAAGATTAGAAGTTCCCTTTTTACTGTTGTGGGTTTTTAAATTCCAGCTTCTCCACCCTGTTTGGGGGGTAATAATTTTAAAAGGGGTTTTTTGCTCTCCCCTAACTTTAATTTTTGGTTTTACGATCAAAATTAAACTACCATCGACCTTTGACAAACTTGGGCGATGGGGCGATATCGACCCAACGACCCCTGCTGGGTGGCCAACGTTTAAACGCTCAACACTAGTTGGGGAATGTTCTTGTTTGGGCACTGTCAAAAGTCCCTTGGGAAAATTTTATTTTGTGTTTTTAAATTTTTACTTGGGGGCCTACCTGATTTATTTACATAAACCGTCTAAACTTCTCTTATAAAAAACAAAACCAGTCCACATATTGGCCAAAGGGTGGGAAAAGGGCATTTTAGTGCCCAAGGGAAGAAGGGGGCTTCCCCTTTTTTAAAAAAATTTTTAATACCCCCTCTCTAACCCGACCCCCATAAGCTTGTACCTCCCTCCCCGGCTAAGTGGGAAAAGGGGAAAAAACACCCCAAAAAGCACCAACAAAATGGTGTTTTTTTCTAGGGTCCCATTTTGGGGTGTATTTAAAAAAAATTTAAAAATATTGTGTAAATTTAAAAAACAAAAAATAGCTTTAACCCCCCTTTAAAACCCAGGCCGTTTTTTTTGACCTTCCTTTACCAAAAGCCGGGATTTTTGGGAAAACTTTGGGATGTGTCACTTTATGTGAGAATAAATTTTTTTTACACTTTTTTCCTATCCATGTATTCAGAGATTGTTTTTCTTTGTGACACATTGTGCTTTTTAAATTAGTAAGAAATTTTTTATCCAAAAAATCGTTTTCTTTTTGTAAAAATATAAAAATTTCATGAAAAAATTTGGAAAAATTAGGGCAAATTTTAAAGTTTCCCCAAAAATTTTTGTTTGCAAAAACAATTTAAATTTTTCAAACCCCAAAATAGTTTATAACTAGCCTCTACCATATGCCTACTTTGGTTGGGCATCAATTTTTAAATTTTTTTTTTTTTTTCGACATTAGGGGCTTAGAAAAAGGGATTAAATAATTTTCTCACCTTTTTTTAAGAAAATTTTTCAAATTCATTTTTTTTAAAGGGGCCCCGTCCCGTTTAGTTGGGTTTTTAAAGGGGCCTCATTTTTAGAAAAACCCCCTAAATGGGGCTCCATCTAAGAAAAAAAGTCCCTTTTAAGTATTACAACAGTGTTTAGGAAGTTTTTATTTAACCCCCTTTTGGTATTTTTACAAAATTAAAGCAAAGTTGGGGGTGAAAATTTTAAAAATTTACTTTTTTTTGCAGATTTTAAAAATTTTTCCATTTTTTCACTGGAATAAAGGTTAAAAAGTGACTTTGGAAAAAGCCCAAAGTATTTTTCATTTCCCCCAGGTCTGCCCTTTTTTGAGATTTCCCATATTGGGGCCCCTATTTCATTTTTTGGCTTTAACCATAAGCCCCCGAATTTGGGGAAACACCTTCTAGGGTTTTTGGGGGCTCATTTTTTTAAAACGATTTTTAAATTTTGGTCCATTTTTGGGGTTTTTAGGAAACCCCAAGGTAAATAAAACTTAATTTTAAACCACCCCTAAAAAAACCCCCCTATTGGAAACTAACCCCTAAGGAATATAACCAGGGGGTGTGGCAGTGAGTATATAGACCCCACAGGTGATTTCCCCAAATTTTTTTTAGAAATTTGGCTGGGGAAAAAAAAAAAAATTTTTTTTTTTCAATAATTTTGCAATTTTTAGCTTAAAAAATTTTTATATTTACATGGGGAAACCTGGAAAAAAGAAACCCCCAAAATTTTTTTTTCGCACGTTTTTCCAAATTCGGCCCTACCCTACATTTTGGGGGTAAAAATGTTTTTTTGGGGGCCATGGCGGGGATACAAGGGTAAAAAGCCCCTTTTGCTTTTGGAACGCAGATTTTTGTGGTGCCCTGTCACTTTTTCAAAGCCCCCCAAAATAGCGAAAAAGGTGAAACCTTTCCCGAATGGCCCCATTTTGGTTTCAAAACCCCTCGGGATCTTTATCCTAGGGGTTTTACTGTGAATTTTTTATCCCCCAGGTGTTCCCTAGTTTTTTTTTTGCCCTTGGGCCATGAAAAAGGGGGGGAAAAAAAAAAGTTCGGTCATTGTTTTTTTGGGGTTTTAAAATTTTAAAGCGTTTTTTGCCGGGCAGTGTAAATGGGCAGGATAACTTTACTTTGGAGGTCGGTTTCAGGGTTTCATTGATATTAGGGTTTTATATATTTTTTTTGTTTTTTTTACTTTTAAAACAATAAATGTCTATTAAAAAAATTTTGTTTTTTTTTTTCCATTTTGACAGCCATAACTTTTTTTTTTTTGCGTGTGGCCCCCGCTTTTGAAAAGGGGTTTTTTTGTGGGTTTTATTGTTGTTTTTTTTGGGACAATTATGGGGTGTTTATTTCCCCTATGGGCCCTTTTTTATTTAAGGGTTTTTTTAGACGTTTTTAACAAAATACAGCAAACTTGGTAGGGGGTTTTTTTTTTTTATTTTTTTTTAGCGGTCAATGTGCGGAAAATATGGACTTGGTATCATTACTCAGCGGTTTTATACAATTACAGCGGGTAAACCCAAAATTTTTTTATTTTTTTTTGTTTTAATGCTTTTTTACAATAAAAAACCCCTTTTTTTCAACCAGGAAAAAATTTTTTTGCTTCGCCATAGTCTGAGAGGGCCCTTTGCTTTTTTAAATTTTCCGTGGTTTTTGGGGCTTTTTGTAGGGGGCCTTTTTTTTTTCAGGAAAAATTGGGCGTTTTTAAATTTGTTTAAATTTTTGGGGGGGCAAGAAATTTTTTTTTTTTCGCTTTTTAAATCCCCTTTTTTTGGGAAAGGGAAAGGGTTTAAGAAAATTAAATGAAATCCAGTTTGTGTTTTTTTATTTTTATTTTTAAAAAGCGCTCCCCCGTTTCAGTAACCGTGATAAGTTAAACTTTAAATCTTTGGGGCGATACGATTTTTCCTGTTTATATAGTTTTTTTTATGTTGAAGCACCTTAAAAAAAAAAAAAAAGTTTTTTTTGTGTGTAAAAACAATATTTATGCTTTGCTGTCTTTTTGAGAGCCATAATTTTTTTTTTTTTCTGTATACAGAAGGGTGTTTTTAAGGGGCTTTTTTTTTGCGGGGATAAAAATTTTTGGGGTTTTAAAAGGGTTTTTGATCGCTTTTTTTTTTCCCTTTTTTTGTCCGCGGTTATGGGAAAAAAAATCTTTAATTTAAAGGGGGATTGTTTTTTGTTTTGTTTTTTTAACCCCCCCCCCCCCCCCCTGTGGCCCATCTCGGGTCGGGGGCTAAAAGGGCGTTAAGGGGGTTAAAGATAATTTTTTTTTTGATGCATGTCCCAAATAATGGTCATTCATTGCCACATAAAATTTCCCTATTTCCCAACAGCTTGGTAGTATTTACCATTTTCAATTTTTTCGGGCCCAAAATTAAACAGGGAAATGTTATTAACCAAATAAAACCGTCAAAATCATGACCACATGTCACCCCAACGTAATGACCCGAATAATAACCCCACCAAAAGTTCCGAATATAAACCAAAATTTTACCACTATCACTACTAATTTAATATTCCCCCAATTCAGTACTGTTAAAGGGTAAGGAACCAATTGTTTTTCAGGGGACTCTGCAAACAAAATAAAGATTAAAAATCAGTTAGATCCAGGGGGATTCTCAGGTGATGTCTGACAAAAAACCTCTCGAAATTTCTAACCCCCAATCAGCTCCATATACAGAAAAAATTTAAAAAAAAAATTATGGCTGATAGGGCTATTGGGGCATTTTAAGAACAAAAAAATTTTTTTTTTCAAAAAAATTTTTTATTGGTAAAATTTAAAAAACATAAAAACTTATAAAATTGTATTTTTAAAATTTGGGACTGACCCACTTAAATAAAGTTTTTTTTGTAATTATTGTGTTTAAAGCCCGTAAAAATAAATTCCCCCAAAAAAAATTTTTATGGGCCCCAAAGCAAAAAAAACTATTTGGGAAAACCCGTTCCCCCCAAAATTCAATTTTCACCACTAGGAAAAGATCCCAATGAGGGGGTTGAATACAAGATGGGGGGTTTATTTTTGGGGTTTAACCTTTTTGGTTTCTTTTGGGGTTTGGAAATGTAACTGGTCATCCCACCAAATCCTGTGTTTTAAGGGGGCCAAATAGTGGTTTTTCCTCCCTTTTTATGCCCTATCAAAGGGGCCCCAAAAAGCAGTTTACACCCCACATTTAGGGTATCGCCCCCAAATTTTCAAAAAAAAATTTTGGGGCTTTTTTAGGATTCCTTGTAAGAATGAAACATTTTCAGGTAAAATTGCAGATTGTTGGAAAAAAATACATTTTTCATTTTCACAGCCTAACACTAAAAAAATTGTGAAAGATTTGTGTGATTTTTATACTCAATACACCCCTGGATATATTCCTTAAGGGGTAAAGTTTCCAATAAGGGGTCTTTATTAAGTTTTAACACCTTAAGGTGCCCACAAACCTGTAATGGTACCTAAAGAAAGCCGTAATAAAAATCAGACCCCAAACTCTGAGGTTTGTGGATGAGCCTATTAGCACATTAAGGTCACATATGGGATACAGTATCTCTAAAAACAGCAACATTTGGAGAATCAATTTTGAGTTTCATTTCTCTGGTCTCATCTACCGTGTTTCAGTGAATAATGGATAAAAATTGGCAAAAAAAAGTGAAATTTTGAAATTCCACCTCCAATGTTCTTTCATTTCTGTGAAACACCTAATGGGTTAACACTGTGTTGAGCGATTTTTATCGACAAAGTTGAAATCGGCAAGGTTTTTATGGTGATTAAAATTTCCAAAATCTTTGCGATAATTAAGGTTTAAATCTGTGCATCATCTATTAAGATCGCGCCTTTTTGGGCCCGCTTCCTGAAAATTTTTGGCGGGCAGCGAATCGGAGTACAGAATAGAGGAGGGTGCGATGTGTGTGCGACGTCAGGGATGGGATGTGTATGGTTGCGATTGGCTGGAAAAATCACATGACCTCGTTTTAATAGAACAGCTTTTCCCTGTTTCAGCCTCAGTGTCTCTCAGCGTCTCATAGGGATAGGACCTGCGCTCTGCCTGTGGCTAACAGCTCAGCGAAATTTAGTCTATTTCTGCAAGAAAAAAACCTTTCTATTAGTTTGATCCTTCCAATTTAGTTAGATTAGAGATTTGAAGATTTTATGTAGTTAGCTAGAGAATTTTAAAGCAGAAACTACCCTGTAAATTCACGGCGGGGGAGCGGGGGGGGGGGGGCCCCGGGGCCAACACAGACAAGCTCTATCTATAAATAACACTGTATAATGTTCACCCAAAACTTAGTGTAGACATTGTAGTGGAATATCTTTATTATTAACGTTTGCTATTGAAATATTTCCTGGATATTGGGCAGCCTTTAACTTATATTGGATTAACATTTATTTTTTAGTAACTGCAGGTCTCTTTGTTAGCTGCAAAACTCCCTTATTATCAGTATACATTTCAGATAGGTGTTCATTTTCAATTTTACCCATTACACCTGTGACTGTTGATATATCCCTTGCAGTTAAAATTACAATCCCGCAATCTTGTAGTAGTCAAACCCCAGGTTGTTTGTTTCCAAAAATACCGTTGTATCGTACGGAAACATCACAGTTACGTGTTTTTTGACTTTTGCGCACCCAGCATTGTTCATTTGACGCAGCATCTAACGTAAATCTTAAAACAGCAATTCTATATTCACCACAGGGTGAATTGAAAGGTGCAAAAAATACCGTTTATTATATGAAAACATAAGTTACATGTTTTTTGACTTTTGCGCACCCAGCATTGTTCATTGAGCAGCATCTTCGTAATCTTTTAAAACAGCAATTCTATATTCCCCACAGGTGAATTGAAAGGTTTGTGACTTTTATAACCTAAGTGTGTTGCCTAAGATGTAGCAGTATCCAAATTTGACTGTTGTGGATGTTTAATTTCAGCTTCTCCAGCCTTGTTTGGGTGTAATAATGAAGGTGTTGTTGCTCTCCCACAGACTTTAATGGTCATCGCTCATAATCGACGCTCACTATCGAAAAACCTTATCGATAGCGGCCGACTATCGACTATCGATAGATCTCGATAGCCAACGCAATCGCTCAACACTAGTTAACACATTTCCTAAATGCTGGTTTAAATACTTTAAATGGTTTAGTTTCTTAGATTCAGTTACTTATGGAGGTATCTAACATGCAGATCGCTAAAAGACACGTCACAACTGGACTGATCCATAAAAAATCAATGTTGCAAATCTTCTTGAAAATGTGAAAAATTACTACTAAATTTATAAGCCCACTAATGTCATAAAAAATAAAAAGATATTTAAAAAATTATTCCAATCTACAGAAGACATGTGGTAGATGCTAGTTATAAACAATTGTGTGTAGAATAACTAGCTGTCTTACACTTGTTTATTTTCCTAAATTTTCATGACATACAAGGATTGTATGGACCAAAATTTCTTACTAACTTAAAGGGGTTTTGCCAAGACGTAAAATTGACGTGGGAAGTTTGAAAATTAAATGATAAACATTTTCACCATTCATGATTTTTAAAAAAATTCTACCCCCGTTTTGTTTTAGCTGCCCCTTTAGTGAACATTTGTTTACGCTCGTCTCCGGGGATACACCGGGCTGTGGGCTCCTCAGTTGGGGTCACCATGCGCAAATCACCTCTCTTCTAGGTACTACTGTGTGTTCAAACCCAAGTGCTTCCTTTCTACTCCTGCCCTTTGGACTATTAGTAAAGCCAAACAGAGCAAAAAAAAAAAAACCCTCATGAGGTATGTGCTTTTGAAAAAGGGGAAAAAAAAATCCAAGGTTTTTAAGTTCCTGCAGGGATTTAAACCCAAGGCCCCTTGTCTGAAAAGAAAAAAATGTTACCTCTGAGCTACAGTGATTTACTTCAATTTTATACGTAAAACAGCCCTTTTCTTTCACCAGAGAGGCAAGGGCATGGTGATGTCATTTCTGGGTCACATGATATGCAATTCAAACAAAAACACACCCCCCTTCTGAGCAACAGAGTGAAGAACTGGATGCAGGAGGTATGAAATAAGATTGTGGCAAAACCCCTTTAAAGCACAATGTGTCACAAGTAAATAGTCTCTGAATCACATGGATAGTTAAAAGTATCAAAAAGTTATTCCCATATAAAGTGACACATGTCAGAGTTCAAAAATTAGTCTCTGTCAGGAAGGCAAAACTGATTGCGGCAGTGAAGGGTTAATGGGAGAAATGGGAAAATACGTGCTTTATCGGACAGCAGCTGTCTAAAAAAAATTGGTGATTACTCTCAGTTGGAACATCTAGCTTTTCAGATTTGCGCTTTCAACAACTTACATTCACACTGAATACGTCATATAAAATGACTATATATATGATCTCTTTCTTTTGCAAAGATTCCTCCTTTTTCAAAGTCTGGTCTACAATCATTTCAATCTATTTTCTATATTTAAACGAGAAACTCAAATGAGCCATTTTACCATTGTGTTTCCATCACTATATAAGGCACAATTTTGAGCTCCAAAGAAAACAGAAGCAGACTTATATTAGGAAACATTACACTGTGCCAAATGCCTGCAATTGCTTGAAAGCTTCCCTTGTTCATCGTTCCTTCCTTGGACAATTCTTCTGAAAGGACCCTACACATTTAATGTTTCCATTTCTTTAACTTACCACCAGCAGAAATGACAAAGCAATAGCACAGCTGGTCTTACTTAAAGGAATAAATGCGGAGTGAAGAGTCTACAGACGTGTTGCTTGGAGTTTTGTACGTGCTTTCTGTTTCGCTTGAAGTGAAGCACTGTTAACAGAAGATTGCTTTTAAAAACAGCAGTCCTGCCAGAAGCCTATAATAGTTTAACTAACATAATGCTGAAGCCTCAGCACTTAATTTAGGCTAAAATATACTGGCTCTACTTAATGCCATAGGTCATTTACAGAAAGCTGAAACCCTTTTAAATCATAGTTATGTGGAAATTTTCTGGATGTGATTTCCTGAAATAGTATTAATGATATTTTTAAAATATCAAAACTTTGCTCTAATCAGGAACAATTTCTTTTGAAATGTGGCCCAGCAAAATTGTTGACCCCATTTCCCCTTGATGTTGCCCTAGGCAGATAAGGTCAGTGGTGCACTTTTCCCCTTGCATACTGAGGATTTGGGGTTTCTGGGAAGACAGTCAGCCTGTATGGGTATACATAATTTGCAAGGATGAATTCATACCCAAATCGATTGACAGTGACTTCTACATGAATGTGTGGGCCCTGAGAATGCCACAAAAACCTTTCCTAGACCATTACCAGCTTCAATTCTTCCGGCACGGGTTGAAGGGTGTTTGTTCTATAATGCTTCCCACCTGACACGCCAACGTTCATCTGTTTGATGAAGTTTAAAATGTGGCTTTTGAGAAAGCAATCCTTGGCGTGGAGGTACCATTGTGATATTGCCATGAAAACCAAAGCTTTTCTGCTAATGTAACTCTATCAGCAGAGGTGCAGTGACCATTGATCTGTATTGGAGTTCCATACACAATAGGCTGCACTAAATGGTTGTTTTAGACACAGGTCTCATAGCCCACTGGTTCATTTTGGTAGTGAACTACTCCACTGAAACATCAGACTGCCCAAACCCCCAATAATTTTGTTAAACTCTCATACAAAATTTGACTGGTATCCCTTTTCCAAAGTTCTAATACCAAAACGCCATTTTTCCACTCACAATATACTTTCAAAACAACAGCAAGTGAACAGTGCATAAACTGCGCAGTTTCAGAAATACTACCACTTTTGGCCCAGAAGAAAACTGTAATCATTTGCTCTGTTTATCCATGACAGTCCATCACACATGGCAGCTCACAACATGCGACTTCCTTCATGAGTTACATGCTGCCAACATCAAAAGTAGGAAGTGGTCATAATAATGTGAATTGACTGTGTAACAGCTCAAAATAAAGGAATAAAATAAATAAAACAAAGTGCGCCAGAAAAGTTGTAGCCACCAAGGCATTTCCCATGCAGAAGACTGTGAAGGGAAAAGGTCAAATGAATGGCGTCAGTGTTATATAAGGACAGCTCAAGTCCACTTGCATGGGAGTCAAAAATACAGAATGATGTGTGTTAGGATCATCATCTATGTGCCTAATATAAATTATATGCGTCTTTTTATTCTATATCGGTCCAGCTTTTATCTATATCTCTGGAATTCAGTTTCATCTAGATATAAAAATGTAAAAGGGTCTCCTGGATCAGCCTAACCCTAATCGCTGCTGGGAAAGGATAATGTAAAGACACATTTTAGTGCTCCAGAGACTACACTATGGCAAGGATTTGAGTAGGGGATGGTTGACAGCCTACAAACAATGAATGTTTCTCTACCTTACTGCAAAATTATATTGTTGAAAGAAATATTGAGTTAAAGTTTGTAAGAAAAGTTGTTTTTTGCAGTCAATTACTTTGCTCAAGGATTTGCAATGTTTGTTCATTTTTAGTAATAAGTGCAAACTTTTTGACTTTTTTTTCATTGCATGCAGTTTTTTGGGGCTTATTTGGCACAACAATGGGTCAGCACAATGGAACAATACAACAATGGGACATTTCTGCCCCTGAGTTCTACTTGGAAAAATTTAATCTTTACTCAGAGTTAATTATCACAAGGCATTATGGGAAAGGGGCTGAGAAGCCCACAGCACCCTCTGTTGGTTGTAACAAATCCTCAAAAATTTTCTTTTGACCCCCCGAGTCTTGGAAAACAAAAAGGATTTTTTAGCCAAGCCCGTATCCTATCTACAGACAAGCTGTTTCAGGATTTTTTTCCACATGGCTGGCGTGTGGGGGCATCGGGTACTCTCCTTAAGGAGGATCTTCCCCCTTTCCCGAGTACCCGATGCTCCCACACCCACCAGTGTTTCCTACTCTGCACTGAAGGGGACAAAAAAAACCCGAACGCGTTTTTTCTGTAGTGAAGATATTGGGTTGGCTAAAAAATCCTTTTTCTTTTCAAAACTCGGGGGGGTCAAAAGCAAATTGGGATTTGTTACAAAACCAACAGAGGGGGCTGTGGGTTCTCGCCCTTTCCCCTATTTTTTGTGATATCAGAGCAAAATAGAGGCGAAAGGCAAAACAAAAACTCTAAAACCCTTGTTGGGGCTCTCCTTAAGGAGAGATCTTCCCTTTCAGAGTTAATTAGACACTCATTACTTAATTTCTCTTTAAATAGTAGAAGACGCCTCTACTATTTTGATTATTATTAAGCAAAAGAGGGACCACAGTACTAGGATATAATATTTGTGACTCTGTAAGGACTAAGGGAAAACAGATTAAAGGTCATGTTCACTCAAAAATAGCTTTCCCCAAAAAGGGGAAGGTATTTTAAAACTTTTTCCAAATATATTGCTTTTGGGTTTTTTTTTTTTTTTTTTTTGCTTTTTGAAAAGAAAAAGAGATTTTTCTGCCCAGGGCGGTATCTGGAGCATGGAGTGTGACACCCCCGGTTGGTTGCTTTTAGAACAGAGTGTGTAATCTCTATAAATCAAAGTTTGAGTAAATTTCCTTTTTTAATTTTGAGCAGGAAATTCAGGTATAAATAGATCTCCTGCTCTCATGTCGTGCAATTAAAGAGCTTGGAATATGGGGCTGATATGCTAATCATCACAGAACCACCCCCAAGCCTGACCAGGAAGGAAGGGGCATGAATATAAAAAATTTCCTGTGGGGTTGAAACAGCTGGGGAAACCCTTTTAAAAAAGACTTTAAAGCTTTCCTATGTCCAACCCGCAAAAACAAACATTTGGAAATGTAGGACAAAGTAACCCTGTAAGGAAGCCCCATTTGACTGCTGTAATTTACAACAGCCCTCCCATGGGCCATACCTTCTAACACCTGAGATTCCAAACTATAGTGGTTGATGCAAGGTAAGATGGTAAAATTTGTGCTCCAAGAAGCAGCACTACAAATTTGATTCAGTGGAATTAAACTTCTTAGGGTATGTTCACACGGCGTATTGGGGCGCCTACTGTACGCACCGCAATACGTCAGGTGTTTTGGAAACATGCGGTGATCAGTGGTTCTACGCAGAGAGATATTAAAACATCTGGGGATATCAAGAATATGAAGCCTAGTCTTTTCTTCAGAATAGGGCTTTGTATAGTACACTTGCAGGGAAATCACCTAGTTAATTATCAAAGATGAGACATAAATCTAGCAGGTATCTTAAAAACACTATCCAACATAAATTTGATCTTCTGAAAACAGGGCCTTCAGCTCAATAATTCTCTTGACGGAAAAGATAGCCAGTTGGAATATCTTAAAGAAAAGCAACTTATGTTTTACATTTTCCAGCCCCTCAAATAAAGAGCTGCACAAGCCTTTGAGTACTATTACCAGATCTGAATGAGTGATCAACTTGAGGGCAGTAGGGCTCGCTCTCATAGAACTCTTAAAGAACCTTCTGGCAAAGAGAGCCCATGAAAATGACTAACCTAGGCAGCTGCAGCTTTAGTGTTGAAGGGCTAGGTCCTCCTGCAAAAAGTCCACAATTTTGCATAGTGAAGCACTAGACTCATCAACATTTCTCCCAGAGAACCAGGATATGAAGATCTCTTTGATTCTAGCATAAGCCTTCTTAAAGACTCTGCTCTAGCCTGCGATAAGGTGTTCATGACAGCTTCAAAAAGCCCTCTAGATATTAAGAGGGGCTGGTCAATCTCTAGACTGTCAGGACAAATCTCTTAAGATCTTGAAAGAACTACATGCAATGAGACACCAGGTTCTGCATTGGGTAAGGCCCTTAATAGGACAACTGTGACCTCTTTGGTCAGAATGGTATTATGGCAATTACCGTGGCCTGGTTTTGCACTTTCAGTATCATGGCAACTGGAGGGAATATGTATGCCAACCTATACCACTATGCTATGGATGGTACATCCACAGCCAAGAGATTGTCTTCCTGATACAAGGGGCAAGGCTTTTTCAGCTTAAAATTGATGCTCGTCGCCATAAGTTCTCTGGCACTCCCCACATCCAGGTAATCTAATTCAAAGTCTTCAGATTCAATGACAATTCCCTAAAATGGCCTGAACCTAGCTCAAACAGTTGAGTATAATCTTAAGAGATTCACAAATGTGGATTGCTGACAAACTAGTGAGTTTTTCAGCCCATGACAAGATCATTCTCACGTGCTTCAGAAGAGGTGCCGATCATGTGCCTCCCTGTCTATTGATGTAAATGACTGACAACTTATTTTCTGATCTGATCCTCACTGCTTTCCCTCTGAGTTAGGATACAAAGTGTTAGAGAGCTAAAGGAAAGGCTGAGTTGTCTCAGGTTCAAGGATGTCATTTTCTTATGTGTACTTCAAGTGCGCTACCCAACTTGACTGGCATGCATCAGCAGTCACCAAAGCCCAACAAGGCTTAACCACGGAATCCACAGTTTTAAGATTTCACTACCAGGGTCCAACAGGTCTCAGGTGACAGGGAGCACATACTCATCCCTTCTGGGTGGAACCTCCCTCTGCAAAAGTCATACATTTCATAGTCATACATTTCATAGGGTCAAAGGAACTGCATCTGCAGTTGTTGACATCAAGCCCACCCACTAAACAGCATTCTAATTGTTGTCTTTTGATGTTCAGACAAATTCTTCATAGCAGCCACAATTCTTTCTTAGTAGGCTACAGAAAACCTCAGGATTGTTCCATGATTGCCAGAAGAATGCATGATTTTTCCCAGTTTGTAATCTAGCCTAGCTGCTGAAGGAAAGAAAGTGCAAGAGAAGTGGTGTATTCGAAGCTTTTGATCAAGCTATTATCCAGATAAACTGTGAGAAGACAAAGAGATCCCAAAGGGGCAGTGAACTGAAAATGCATTACCAATCCCTTTCCTTTCCTTATCCTTTCAGTGATATATGGAAACTCTCAGGAACCTCCTTTGTGGTTTGAAGATTAGAACATGTAGGTAGGCTCCTTTTAGGTCGAGAGAAGCTTTAAAAAGGCTGCAACCTATATCATTTCCAACTAAAACATCTGTCAGATATAACAATTGGAAAGACAGTTGATATGAGGAAGTTGGGATTCATAGAAACTTCCTTACTTCATAGAAACCTTACTTTGAAGAAATTCTAGCACTGACATCTCTAGTATAGCCAGATTATTATGGGGTAAGAGGATAGTCTGTACCACAGTATCAGGGGGAATAGACTCAAAATTCGTGGTATATCCATGCTAAATAATATTTATGACTCATGGGCCCAGAGTAAGAGCCAAATATACATTTAACAACAATCTGTTCCCCTCCTGTAGAAACTTCTGTCATTAAAATTCAGGCTTCTTTTCTATAGTAGGTCGTGAATAGTGTCAAGACCCACCTCTTTGCATCCAGAACTTTGAAAGTAAATGCTTGAAGATCAGAATCTTTGAAGAGACCTGTTTCTCCTGAATGATCTACCTCTGCCACAAAAGACCAGAGGCAAGGCCTTGAGTAAGGATTTTTGTTTGTTATTTGAAAGTTTTTCCATCAAGCAATCCAACTTCACACCAAAAAGCTGCCTAGGCTTGTAGGAAAGACTACATAAATTATATTTGTGTTATCTGCCATCCAAAGGGGCTGATTAAAAGGCCATGGCTTTAGCTGAAAGCCTTATTTATTAGAATGTTGTATCACCCAAGACATCTGAAGCTGAATTAACTCATATAAATGATGAAATATTGCTGAATCTTGCTGAATCTGCTAGATTCAGTCTAAGACTGCTCAATACCTTCCATGAAGCCCTGCCGATGACGCTGCAGAATACCCCACCTTAGGGCACAATTGGCTACCATCCTCTGTCGGGACCACTGTGTGGTTTGACATTTAGACATGGGCATATCAACCTTAGAAGGAAGACCCCACTATTTGGTTTGATGCTTTCTGACCAGAAACATTATTTTGAAGTCTCTAAAGAGAACCAGCACCTTCCAAGGATGTCTCCTTTCAGGCATATATGCCTCACTTTAGGATTGCCGATTTTAAAGGTCCTAAAAAAATTGACTCTTAAGCATACCCCATATCAATATCCTTGTCAATATCCATGTCCCTGGATAGACTTCAGCAATTTTTGCATTCTAAATAAAGCGTATTAGTTATGTGGGTTAGCATAAGTCTAAACAACAAATGGTAATAATTCAAAAATGGGATATATCGCCAACTATACCAAATTAGCAATATAAATCTCTAAACATGGTATAAAACATATGTATAATAAATATAGTGTGTCTTTAAAATAAAAGAATTATGTTCACATCATTTCAGTCCATGATGGAGTGGTATGGAGTGGTAGAGTCTGTATTGGATAATTATGGCAAATGTATTTCTCTTAGAAACATAGGGTCACATGTATGAAAACTGTCTAGGTCTTTCTTGTTTCCCAAAGAGCCCTATGTGAAATGAAAGGGAAGCTCTGCTTGATTGCTATGGGCAACAAAGAAAATCTTAGACCTAGACAGTTTTCATACATGTCCCCAGTGTCGGACTGGGGTGCCTATGGCCCACCAGAGGATTTTTTTTAGGGGCCCACTTTGCCTCGCTGTCTCCACCACCTGTACAGTGTCCTGTCCGGTCTCGCTTCAACTAATACAGACCAATGTGATGACACCATTACACTTATCTGTAAAGAAGATTCAGCGTTGGGGCTTCTGAGTCTCTTACCTAATTGCAGCAGGTGGTAAGCATAAAAGGTCTAAGCATATATACCCCCTTTCCCTGAATGATACATTTTATATAAATAAAAATATATCAAAAGCTATAACACAAAATATTGAGTATAAAACCACTAAATAATGTTCGTACACTTACAAAATAACATCGCTACATAAAACCAGAATCCAAACACTATTACCAATAATTCCACTAAGAGCAAATACCGCCACATCATGACCTCATATCACCACCACATAGCAACTGAATAACACCTCCACACTATGACCTTATATCACCACCATATAGTCACTGAATAATATCATAACACCATGACCACATATCACCACCACATAAATGACTGAATAATACCTCCACACCATGACATCATCACCACCAGATAGTCACTGAATAATATCATATCACCATGACCACATATCACCACCACAAAATTACTGAATAATACCACCACACTATGACTACATATCAACACCACATAATGACTGAATGCTACCGCCACACCATTACTGAATATAAACCAATACACTTTACACACATATAAGTGATGACAGTTAAGGCACATTTAGTGACTCACGGGTGATGTTTCTCCGATGAGTCACTCACGTTCCCTTTTCTTCTCCATCCGGTTCACATCTTCATGTTGACTTCTCCCGACCAACACTCATCCCTGCAGATTTAGACACAAATATATTAGAATCCTTACTTTTCCAGCGATCACTTACTTAAAGGTATATAAGTCCCATCAGTTAGGTAGGTATATAGGTCCCCTCAAATAGGAAGCTATATAGGTCTCAGTCTTTACCTATTTCCACCTCTGTAAAAACTTCCCTGGGTAGTACAGGTCATAGCTTAGTAACACAGTCTCCTGGAGGGGTGAGGAGGAACAGAAGACTAACCCTCTGGAGATTGTGCTACAGCTATGGCCTGTATCCCTCAGAATCATATTACCAGGTTGTGAGGTAGGGGTTGCAGGTGGGTAGGTACGCAGGGACCTAGGTAGGTAAGTAAGCAAGGCTCTAAGCCGACAGGTAACTGGGCAAGACCTCAGGTAGGTAGGTATTCCCCAGGTAGGTAGATAGACCCCAGTAAGAAAGGGACACTCGTCCCTGCAGATTTGGACACAAATATATTAGAATCCTTACTTTTCCAGCAACTCCTTACTTATATGTGTATAAGTCCCCTCAGTTAGGTAGGTATATAGGTATCCCTCAATTAGGAAGATATATAGGTCCCCTCAGTTAGACAGGTATATATAGGTACCCTCAGTTAGGCAGGCATATATAGGTCTCCATCATTCAGGCAGATATATATATATATATGTCCCCTCAGTCAGGCAGGTAAATAGATATATGTCCCCCTCAGGAAGGTAGGTATATAGATAAATGTCGCCTCAGTCAGACAGGTATATAGATATGTCCCCTCAAGCAGGCAAGGTATATAGATATATGTCCCCTCAGGCAGGCAGGTATATAGATATATGTGCCCTCAGTCAGGCAGGTATATAGTTATATGTCCTCTGTGGCAGGCAGGTATATAGATAAAGGTCCCCTCAGTCAGGCAGGCATATATATATATGTCCCCTCAGGCAAGCAGGTATATATATATATATATATATATATATATATATATATATATATATAATATATGGTCCCTCTCAAGCAGGCAGGTATATAGAAAGAGGTAATCTCACACAGGTATATAGATATATGTCCCCTCATGCAGGTATATAGATATAGCTCCACACAGGCAGGTATATAGATATAAGTCCTAACAGGCAGGTATATAGATAGATAGAGGCCCCCATAGGCAGGTATATAGATAGATTTAGGTCCCCACAGGCAGGTATATAGATATAGGTCCTAACAGGCAGGTATATAGATAGATATAGATCCCCACAGGCAGGTATATAGATAGATTTAATTCCCCACATGTAAGTATGTACATATAGGTCCCCACAGGCAGGTATGTAGATAGATATAGGTCCCCACAGGCAGGTATATAGCTAGATATAGGTCTCCACAGGCAGGTATATAGATAGATTTAGGTACCCACAGGCAGGTATATATATATAGGTCCCCAGAGGCAGGTATACAGATGGATATAGGTCCCCACAAGCAGGTAACCGTCATTAAAAATAATAACAGTAATACTTACCTTACCTTTTCCCAGCCGAGCACATTCCTCTTCAGCCAGACACTGGTGGCATGACGTCATCACACCGCCAGCACCGGACTCTTCGGATTGAAACCTAATACCAGGAGTCGGGGCACACTTCACACCCCACTACCCAGCTCAATATTACGGGGCCACGGCAGGCACTCAGCACTACGGGGCTGCGGCGGGTGCCACTGTGTCGGACCTGGGGCCTACTGGAGGATCCACCGATCCTCCGGTGGGCCAGTCCAACACTGCATGTCCCCTATAGATTCTAGTTCTTTAGAAATAACCAGCTTGCTAATAAATTGACAAATTGCTGATCCAGAGCAAAAAAGAAGGGCAAAAACACACCCCACAAAAAACGGGAGCAGGGGCATAACTAGAGAAGGCTGGGCACCATAGCAAAGCTGCCAGTCCCTCCCCCAAACATTTACCAGTACCTCTTAATAGTAGTCATGCAGTTTCTAGGTAACACAAGGAACAAATACCTCACAATACATATCACCATCATACCAGGCCAAGACCAACATTATCAATAACACTACTACATAAGGACTCAATTATACTGTCAGAACAAAACCACAAATTACCACCATACATTGACTGAATAATTTCCCCTATACTGTTACTGAATAACGATGCAAAGACCATTACCCCAATACAGTAACCATAGAGTGGCAGATACCAGTGTACACAGGTTGTTCAAACTGTATATTACCCCCATTTAGTGATCATATAGTGGTAGATACCAGTTGTACACAGGTTCTGCAGACATATAAGTGATTACAGTGCAGTTACATCCAGTGACTCACAGGTAACGTTTTCTCTGACAAGTCATTCACTTTCCCTTTTCTTCTGCATCTGATCCATACTACCATAATGACTTCTCCTAGTCACCACTTGTCCTTGCAGATTTGGACACAAATATCTTAGAATCTTCACTTTTCCAGCTCCTCTTTACCTATTTCCACCTCTGTACAAACTTCCCAGGGAAGTACAGGTCATAGCTTAGAGGCACAGTCTTCTGGAGGGGTGAGGAGGAACAGAAGACTAACCCTCAGTAGAGATTGTGCTACAGCTATGGCCTGTATCCCTTAGAATCATATTACCAGGTTGTGAGGTAGGGATTGCAGGTGGGTAGGTACGCAGGGACCTAGGTAGGTAAGCAAGCAAGGCCCTAGGCATACAGGTAACTGGTCAAGACCTCAGGTAGGTAGGTAGGCCCCAGGTAGGTAGGTAGACCCCTGTTAGAAAGGTTGGTAGGCCCTAGGTAGGTTGGCTTTAGGAAGGCAGGCTATTAGGCTCCAGGTAGGTAGGTAGTTCGGTAGGCCCCAGGTAGGTAGGTAGTAGATAGGCACCAGGGAGGTAGGTAGGCCACAGGTAGGTAGGTAGATTGGCCCTAGGTAGGTAAGCAGTAGTTAGGCCCCAGGCAGGTAGGTAGACCACAGGTAGACAGGCAGTACATAGGCCCCAGGTAGTTAGACAGCAGTTAGGCCACAAGAAGATAGGAAGTAGGTAGACCCCAAGTTAGGCTATAGGTAGGCAGATTGGCCTCAGGTAGGTAGGCAGTAGTTAGACCCCAAGTAGGTTGAAAAATCACCTATTCCCATTTCTCTGATGAGTGGCAGGCCGGACTTCTCTTAGTGGAGCCTGGCGAAGGTGGCACGATGTTATTATGTCATTGTGCCGCCTCTGTGATGATGCGCAGCTGACGTCTAGTATGTCTAAGACGTCGGTGGTGTTCTAACTCTGCATTATACTAGCACAGCACACTAGTGGCGCTACATGAGTGCGTAGCTACAGGATCTCAATTAAGTGCTAACTATCCCTACATATTGCAGAATATCATGGATTCTTTCAACAGGAATACCCAAGTGCGCTGTAGTTCTCCTTGTAAGGTCCTAGCAAACAATCAAAATATGCAGACCTAAATAACCTGTGCGCAGGGGCATATTAGCACGCATAAAATAATAAGGACTGTATTACAGCCAGAGAAAAAATATATATAATCATAAAACTCTTATTATTAAAGGGGGTTCTCTAGGGAATTTGTGACTTGAAGAAAGATTAGGTAAATATATTGCAGATTTTAATAGTTGATATTATCAAATTGATAAAAATGCCTATACAGCTGCTGTGCGGGCTATCTGTATAGGGTTAACTTATATTTAGTACATCTGTATTGGACCAGTTCACACACACCGAGAACCTTGTTTGAACAGTGGTCTTACACAGGGGACTGGAAAGGAGGTCATTTGTAATAAAGTGAAATTCAGGAGATAATGGGTGTGAAGTTGTCATTGAGAATGGGAGAGGCTAAGGGTAAAATAGAGACTTGCATGGAATGTGTGTGCGCGTAGAAACTTTATGTGTCTGCGCGCGCGCGCAAATAGTCTCATGTGGTATTTGTTGTGAAGACTATACAAAAACAGCCTTGACAACAAAAACAAACCATAAACTGTGTCGCTGAGGAGAGGAGATTCAGAGGGGTGGTAGGGATGTTGTGTTTCGGGCTACACTCAAACTGCTCCTTAGTTCTTAAGCTAACACATGGATGTAGATACTGAAGCCCTTTTATAGTGCGTTAATAAAACAGAATAATTTAATCTAATTTATCAACACTAAAACCTGACCACCACATACATGCATAGTCGCCACAGCTTGCTGGGCAAATGCGGCTAGTGTTAACTCGTGACCGGCAGTAAAACCGGAAAATTTCATCAATCAAGCAAACAATCCAATGTCCCAGTTCAAACCATTTAGAATAATTGTATTCAAATTTTGTCTCAGTTCTGGAAATAATTCCAAAAAATGTGCTCAAGAGTTGTGAACTATGATGCATTTTTAAAAAAATATTTGGCGAGGGGATGTCCTGCAAAACCTTTCTTGATATGATTGAAATGTTTCCTCATTGTAGTGAACAAAGGTTTTTTTAGTATGCCCTACATAAATGACACTCCTTTGTTTTTTTTTTTGTTTACGACTAGAATTAAATATTGTCTGATATTAAAATGGACTCCTGCTCAAGGAAAGGCTTACTCACTTTTCTTCTTGGAGGAAGAAGCATTTACTTCATTCAGAATCTGGTATTTCGTCCTTTGAAAACATGGGATCTAACTTATAGGCTGTTGTTTGACTTTGTGCATAGCTTGGTATACTAATAATCTATGATCTCCTTCCTGCCCCCCCCAGTCTCAGATTTTAAGTTCCTTAGACCCAAATAACAATGTATTGCAAGGATGGTTTATCCTCCATGCTTTGGAACAATCATAGCACCAGCTATATTCATAACTATCTGGTAAAGGGATGTCACATTACCTGCAGCTTAAAGGGGTCTTCCACTTTATGTGTTTTTATTTATTATGAAAATCTTTAAAATAATTTACATTTTTCTTAATTTACATGTATTTTAAAGATTACCATAATGTAACTCTTTTTTATACACAATGTAGTTAGGAACTCCTATTGTTAGTAATTGTATAAAATAGTAGTAGCCCAAATGAGTTCATTGTTCTTAGTAAAGGGCTCCATATGGGAGGTAGCTTTATGTGACTCTAAACATGGTGTCAAGTCGATGATTAAACCTTCTGGCATCCCAGTTAGCAGCGCAGGGTTTCTGACATATTTATAGGGGAAACTGGAATAGAAATAATGGTGGAATATTTATTGTTAATATGGTTATTTGTGAACTTTTTGCACTGTGTATAGTTATTTGTATAACTGCTGTCTGTCCGGGAATGACATGTTGTTAATAAACTTACTAGTGCATCTCAAAAAAATGGAAATATCATTGGAAAAATTTAAATGGGGTTCTCAGGATTTATCTTTTTATTTGTTATAGGTCTCACAATATGTATTATATTAATCTTGTAATTCATACTTGTAATGATTCTATACAATACATGGCGTTTCTCTATTTGACTTAAAAGGGTTTTGCCATGAAAGGTAGTGTGTTCCCTTTAATCTTATTGCTCAGAAAGAGAAGATAAACACATGCATGCTAAGTCACGGGGGGAGTGGTTATGTAGTAAGGGTGGGTGAGCCAGGGGATGAATATTATGAAAAGTTTTACTCAAAGAATTACATTTAAACTCCAGTGATTTCTCTATACAGCAGACTGCTTTCATAACTGCATTTGCTCCCCAACCAACTTGCAAGACTCCTTCTTGTTCCCTGATCGATTCCAGATAATGAAGTGCATAAACATGCAAGCAGGGCCAGATAAGCTCCTGTCAGCTGTAACGTCTGGTCGTGTTCTAATGTAAACTTCAGGAAACTATAAGGGCATCCTAAGTCAGGCTTTAGCTCTCAGAAGCATTCACTTTTCGTAATCACAAATATTTAGAAAAAAGTGATTAAATTACCTCATTTTGGAGGATCCCACGTCACCATTACATCGTGGCAAAACCCCTTTAAATTATTGATATCAATTATCTTTTCAGTGGTAATCTAATTTCTTGAGATGCACTAGTAACTGTAAAAAAAACAAAAATATGCAGAGTTTTCCACAGACACTGACAGACCTGATGAGACATTACTAGAGTTAATTCTTCTGCTCAATAACCTACCATTACCTGGATACCACATGACATGTTTGTGGTGGTTACATAACTGTTATTTCCATACAGGTACTCCATGGGGGGGTCATTACTATGGACAGAAATGTGGGCTGTACCATTTTTTCCTCTATATAGGGGCCTATTGCATTGCTATAACAGAGGCATGGAGGCAAAATTTTAATGCATGTATATTAGAAAATTGTGTGATTTCCTATTATATACAATAATCAGGTTTAAAAAACTCATTATTGAAGGAAACATTATAAATGGAGGAACAACATTTTTAAATACTGTGTTTTGTGGTTGTCTTTTTCTTTAATCAGTCTCACTTTCTCTTGATCCTACAGATAACATCTTAAAAAGGAACAAATAATTATTTTTTAATCTCCCCTTAAAGGGGTTGTCTCGCTACAAAGAATAGCTTTCAAATTGTAGGGAACACAAACTAAAGACCTTTTCCAAATATATTGCTTTGTTCCTCTTTTTTCCTAAGGAGATACAAGTGAATTTTGCCTCCCTGGTATTTCAGTTCCCTCAGTAACTGACTGAAAAACAATTCTCTCCCTGGTTTTTGGTTCTATGAATAACAGGGGAGTGATGTCATCACACAGGTCTCAGCAGTGTCTGTGCTGTCAGCAGTAAAAAGCTTGATTTATATAAAAATAAACAGAACTGTAATTAGAGCTTTGTTTTGGGGATCAGATAAGAAGTCCTTTAGTAGTTTGAGAAGTTTAATCTGATCTAATTAGCATCTGAAAGCACAGCATGGCAGAGCTGTACAAGCATGGAGCTTATGCAAATTTTAGTCAGTTTTGAAACCAGGAAATAGGCCACACCACTGAAAGCACCACATTTTAACTAGCATGCAAAACCTTTACAAAGACTCCCACACAAACAAACTCTAACGAAACCCATCTGCAACCTTAATCAGGCTACAAAGCCACTTTCCCACACTAACATGCAAAAGGCAGTAGTCCTAGCTGCCTAGACTAAAATAGTGTTTCCTAGCATAAGAGAAACTCTACTCCTCCACTACTCTCACCGAAGGCTGTTTTAACCCACTGGTGGGCCCAGAGCAAACATTTTATGAGTGGACCTCTCCAACTTAGTGAATTATAACATGTTAGTTTTCTCCATCCCACTTCATTGAGCCATAACTTTTTTCTATTTCTTAGTTGACATACCCATATGAGTGCTTGACTTTTTTGAGACAAGTTGTGTTTTTTCAAAGCTATCACTTTATGTGCCATATAATATAGTTACATAGTTAGTACAGTTGAAAAAAGATACATTTCCATCAAGTTCAACCAAGGGTGGGGAAAAAGTGGATGAAGGGAAGGATATAAGGAGTTTTTTAAGCTTAGTTTCTCCTACTGATGAAGACTTGAACCCCTGTAAAGCAAGAACCAATCTGCCCTAAGGAAGATTTAATTCCTGATCCCAAAGCTGCCATCAGACTGGGTCTAGATATTTTATACGGCTACATACGTATGATTATTATTTAGTAGTAAGTGGCTATCTAAGGCTTTCTTGAAACTTTCTACTGTTCTTGCTCTGAATAGTTCCTTAGGTGGCTATTCCACAGATTTACAGTTCTCATGGTGATGAAGGTTTTTCTCATCTGGAGATTGAATCCTTTATTTCTCTAGACGAAGGGAATGTCCCCTTGTCCTTTGAGGGGGGCTTTACATGAAATAGCTTTTCCCCAAATTTTTTTGTATGGGCCATTCATATACTTATATAAATTAATCATGTCTCCCCGGAGTCGTCTTTTCTCAAGACGAAATAATTGTAATTCTTTTAACCTCTCCTCATAACTAAGATGCTCCATTCCCTTTATTAGTTTGGTTGCTCGTCTTTGCCTCTCTCTAGCTCCACTACATCCTTTCTGTAAACTGGAGCTCAGAGCTGAACATCATATTCCAGATGAGGCCACACCAATATTTCTATAGTGGTAATATTACATCCCTATCCTCCGAGTCCATGGCTCTCTTAATTCATGCCAATATTCTGCTTTCCTTAGAGGCAGCTGATTGACATTGCATGGTGTTCTGCAGTCTATGATCTACAAGTACATCCAGATCCTTCTTAACAAGCAATTCTCCCAGTTTTTCATCCCCTATGACATATTATGCCTTCAGATTATTAGTTTCCCGATAGAACCTTAATTTATCCACATTAAAATTAAATTTTCCAGTGGATGCCAAAAATTCATGGTCCAGGTTTTGCAATTTA
>JAODAL010041945.1:0-35352 GCA_025379985.1 Phyllomedusa bahiana
TGATAATAATAAAAAAATACAGGTTTTTTTGGCAGAAGATGTTAAATGGGTGACAGCCCCCTCAAAGATTTGCCATTCCTCCGGGCCCGTTATGGCCAGTAGCCCAGGTCGCCCAAATTTAAAAAATTCCTTTTGGAGGGAAAAAATTTTAGAGGAAAAAACCCCTAGCGGTCTTGCCCCCGGGCCTTTTTGGGAAAGTACAGCCCGGTCCCCAGGGAGGCCCGACCTTTAAAAAAACGGTTTTTTCAGATTGGCCCGGGGGAGCCGGCGCAGAGGGAAAGGGAGACTTTAAAATTTTGAAAGGCCCCTTCCCCCGGGTGGCCAGAGTTTTGGATTGGCGTTCTTTTGGTTAAAGCCATATGGGGAAAACCCCGCGAGGGAAAAGTGGTTTAAAAGCTGTAATAGTTGGCAAAACTGGAATTTGTATGGTGGAGACCCCCCGGGAGGGGCATGTAGAATGGCAGACAACTTTTGCGGGGTCCTCGCGGGGCCCGTCGTAAATGAGTAGCCCAAAGGGAAAGGTAGCTTGTGATGAAAAACACTCTCGAGTTTGTTTGAGGGGTTGGTTGAATTGAGGATTGTATACTTGAACTTGTGGGATCAAGGGCGGGGGAGACACCCGAAAAATTTTCCAGTAACGACCAGAGTTTTTACAGGAGGTCCCGGAATATGTCTTGGGCAAATTCTTGGAAGAGTGGGGCATTTACAGTTCGAAGGGCAAAAAAAGGTCTCGAGGTGCCCCTCGGAGGTTGAAAGGGGGTTACATTGTTACCCCAGGATCGTTTTAGGTTTTAAGCCCCTCAAAAGATCCAAATTTTGTAAATTTTTTGGCCCTCGTAGCGGTAAAAGCTCATGATAGGGGGAGAGATAGGGGTTTTTTCGTGATCTTGTTGAGCCCGATAGTCTATGCAAGGAGTATGGGGACCATCCTTTTTGCCACAAAAAAGAACCCCGCCCCCCCCCGGAGAGGGGACTTGCGTATGAACCCTTTGGGGATTTCCTTTATAAGGTACATGCAAAGGGTTTAGGTACCGGGCCCTGAGGTAAACCCCGCCCATGGAGGAGACGTCCGGGAGAAGATCAAAGGACAGTCTATAGGCGAGGGGGGGGAATGTCTCAGCTTGCTTTTCGGGAAGACCCGCAAAAGCTTGATAGGAGGGGGAAGGCCCGCCAGAGGTTGAGCGGTCTGGAGAAGCAGTAAGCACCGGGGAAGGTTTCCACCAAACAGTGAGACTGAACTTGGGCCCCCAATAAGATTCGCCGTTGCCCGTTGAGCTGGGAGTGGCGTGCGCAGGGGACCCCGGAGAATGGAGAAGGGAAAGGGGTTTTTTTTTTGGACCCCTACTTGTAAGAGAAACAAAGTGGGAAAGAATTGGACCCTGAGAATCCCATCCATGAAGGGGAGAGGGTTAGGGGCTTTCAGGGGATCAGGGGGAGGTTATGTGGGACCCAGGGCGGGCCCAAGAAATTTCCGCCGACACAAGTCAGGAAAGCAAACGTGAATAGGAAACCTGACCCGGGGTCGACGATCCGGGCATGGTCAGAGAGGGGGCCTTGCTCTCATGGGGAAAACCCCTTCCCAGCCCAAAGTCCTTTCCCCAGCGTGGGGAGCAGTGGCAAGATCTGCGGAAAAATGGTCTGAAGCGCAGTACGAAAAAGGTTTCCTCACGTTTTTTGGTTTAGCTCGGTGCGCAGGGGGGTTTGTCCACTTCAGGTCCTCGGTAGTAGGCAGGGGAGGGAAACGCAGTGCCTTTTGGGAAATTTGGGAGCCAGCGAAAAGGGACACGGGGTCAGTAGTTTCGTTCTTCCCGGAGTACCTGTGTTGAGAAAGGGGATGTCAATGAGGGGCCGGGGGATTAAGGTACTCAAGGAAGAGGGAGGTCTGGGGGGGAAAGGGGCACCTTGATGGGTGGGAGGCCCTTTTTAAAAGGGGGGCGAAAAAGGCTTCATTCCACGAAATTCAAAAGAAGTGCAAAAGACTGAATAATTGCCTACAGTCCCCCTTTCCAAGGTTTAGAAGGGGGTCTCGGAAAAAATTGCCGGGCATTCCCTGAAGAAATTTGAATAGTGGGGAATGTGGGTTTTGGCCCGTGATGGAGCCCGCCCCGGGGGGGAAGTGGGAGGGTTTCTCGAAAAAAAAGGCTGAGGCAAAACCACCTTTCCTTTTGGTAGGGAATTGTTTCCCCATTAGCCCGATATGCGGGGAGAGGGGTTAAATCCCCCTGCAAGCCTTGGGCCCCCATTGATCTTGGATGGCATAGATGAGGACTGGGCCCAGCGGGGGGTTGCAGGAACCAAAGGTCGGGGGAGCCAGGGGGCGGGTTGTGCTGAGCGGCCAGGAATGCGGATATGGGGGAATGGCTGGTTGGGGCTTGCTGAAGATCTTTTTCGATGTGGCCCGATGGGGGTGAGGTAGCGTCGGGGGGCGAGGCCCCTTTGGCGGGTCCATGGCGGTTTCTTCTGTCAGGTCTGGTAGTATGGACCCTCTGGCCCCCGAAGCATAGCGTAAGCCCCCGCCAGGGGGGGAATTAAGTAGGTCCCCGGTTTTCCCGCCTGCAAAGGGGATGGATAATGTGGGGGGTCTACCAGGGCGCCCCCCGAGGGACTTGCTTGGGAGGCGCGAGTTGTAGCGTTAAAAAAATCATAAGGCAGGTCGTGTCGGGGACGGAAGAAGGGGGAAGGTGGCAATGGGGTTTGAGGTCGGGAAGGCAGGGAAGGGAGGGAGGCGGCAAGATTCTTTTCGGGGAAAGGAGGCAAAGGTTGGTACAGGTTTAAAAAAAAAACAAGGCTTGGAAGTTTTTTCTATAGGCAAAGGAAAAAAACCCGGACAAGATCAGGAAGGGGCAGGCCTTTAAAAAAGGACAGCGACGGAATACCCCAATTCCCGGGCGCGGCCCCTTTAAAAATTTACAAGCCGGGGCCCCGCGGCCCCGGAAGGGGGGTGTGGGGGGGGAGATGGAGTGCGTAGGAGCGCGGGGGGTAATAGGGGGCCCCGGGGGCGGGGTAGCGTGCCCCTCGTGGGGACCCGAGTGTGCCCGCGACCCGGGACGGGGTTGCAGGCCCCCCCGTGAAAAACAGGCCCTGGAGGGCGAGTGCATTGCTTTTTATTTTTTTTTTTAAAAAAAATTTTGAAGGTTCCCGGGGCTGTTTCGAGGTGTCCTTTGGTCTTAATACTCTTCTGATAAATTTTTTTTCCCCTTGAGTTTTTCCCCCTGTTTTTGGTGGATTATCTTTTAAAAAAATTTTTTTTCCATTTGAATTTTTTTTCCCCAAAACAGTGCTTACTGGAATTTCAGAGTTTTTAAATTTTAGTAACCCAAAGCCTTGGTATGTTTTCTAACCATAAGGTTGAGGCAGTTCAAAGGGTTTTTATTATGGAGTTTTTAAATGGCCCCTTTGGGAAATTAAAAATAACCCGTTGAAAAGGGTTTTCAGATAAAACTTAAGCCTTATTAAATATTGGAATAAGAAAAATGTACAAAAATGATGATAGATCCTACTCTACCCTTAATGGCTAAATAGCAGGAGAGGGTGAGGAATATAAATAGATATGACCTAAACTAAAAACCTATCCCTGATGAAATATCCTTAGGTAGCCCTAATTTTAGGGGCAGAAAAAGGGGTTCAATGAGTAAAATCACAAAAAATGTCAAAAGACACGGCAATAAAGTGGGAAATTATTTAGGACCCCATGGTCCCGAAATAAAACGTTTTTAGCTTCAAAATCAGAAAAAAATCTGATAAAAAATTATTTTATCCCCGATACCACAAATAGTCCACAATAGTCTAAAAATGTTGAACCCTTAAATCTAAAAAAATTTTAACCTCCCAAATTTTTACTCAAAGTGTTATGGGGTTTTCAAGGGGACAAAAAATGATCAAACCTATGATTTAAAGTGTGCTTGGAAAAATGCATTCTCTCAAAAAATAAAAAGAAATAACACAAACATTGAAGTGTGTTGACAAAAATATGCATACATATACAATTGTATTAATCCAATAGTGACCCCAAGGTTTTACACAGATGGATTCCAGGGACCCAACATGAAAGATATACTCATGGCTTGCTGGCAAGTTAAAAACCGAGGCCTGGTTTGATAACTACACATGTATCGGTACCTTGTCGGTACCTTGTCCCAGATGTTTGCCAGGTACCCAGCTAGGACAAGGTACAAAGAATTCCCTGTGCAGTATAAATGACATGTTAGTTTTACTCTGTGGGTGGATATAATTACAGTCATAGGTGTAACTTTAGGGGGGGTACGGAGGGGACTGATCCCCCCCACTTTTTTCTGGGTGGGAGACGGTCCCCCCCACTTTTTAGCCATGTCAATAAAAAATAATCCATATGAAAGCTTGAGAATACTGTAAGTGGGGAGAGAAGAACACAGAGGAGGAAGAAGTTAATCCTTTGTCTCCTATATTTCTGTGCATCTTGGGGGGACAGAGTATGTGTCAGTTTCAAGTCTCAATGCAGAGTGAGAGTAGCGCTGATTGGTAAAGCTAGAGTCAGCAGGGGCTGCTTCACCAATCAGAACACTGCTCACAGTCTAGCACACTCTGTATCTGGGCTGAATCTTTCCTTCCAATCGTATACCACTCTACCTATGCTCAGCCCTCATCAGAGAAGAAGGGAAGCTCCTGCCGAATGCCAATTGCACCAGACTACAGGAGACAGGTTAGGAGGGGACAAGGGTGCTAGGCATTGTGTGTGCATGCGAGTAGGGTATGTACTGTATATGTGAGATGTGTATATACTGTACAGCCATGTGACTAGCCATGTCACTTCTTCCCTGCACTTACGCACCGTGGAAAATGAAAGTGAATGGGGCCGGTCCCACAGCATTTTGGAAGTGTGGACTGGCCAGCGTGTACTTGTAAAAGGCCCGGCATATAGCAAAACGCACAGTATGCCCCGCTCTCTGCCATGTGAACATACCTAAGGGTACTTTCATGCAAATTATATGAATGCTGATTCTGGGACTGATTCAGTGCTGGATCTGCCTCAGAACCAGCATCCAATCCAGCAGGAAACTGATTTACATTATACCCTATGTAAAACCAGTTTTGTTGTTTAGATGACATTGATTTTACTTGAGTATTTTCAGCGCGAGCTGTCAACGCCTACAAAGCATTCTTCGAGGTATTTTCCGCACTAAAACACTAAAGGATAGGAGGCAGAAATCTTCCTCGGGCAGTCTGGGTCGTTTGCTCATCGGAATTCTGCGTTTGCAAGCGCCAAATTTCCAACAAGCAAACGACACTGTCAGTGCTGAAAAAACGTCATGTGAACTCACCCTAAGTGTGTAATGTGTTTGTGTTCAATATATGTATATATACACACACAATTTCAGGGTTACCTTGTCTAATATAGTTTTTGGGGTACAGTGTGTAATGTAATAATCTCTGGGGTACGGAGTAATATAATCTCTGTTGTAAAGTGTGTAATGTAATCTCTGGGGTACAGTGAAAATGCAGTTATTATCTGGGGTACAGTGGGTATTGCAGTAATCTCTGGGGTACATTGAGTAATGTAATCTCTAGGGTATGGTGTAATATAATCTGTTGTACAGTGTGTAATGTAGTAATCTCTGAGATATAGTGAGTAATGTAATCTCTGGGGTATAGTGTGTAATGTAATCTCTGGAAAAGTCCAGGTGCTGCTGCGATATCCACTACCCAATCACGTTTAAAAAGTAAATACATTTTATTGAATACAAAAAATAAAAAACATTCAAAAATACATAAGCCCATGCATGGAAGAGCAGAGATATAGCATGCGTTGAATAGGACTGACGCGTTTCGAAGCCTAAGCTTCTTAATCGTAGCTAAATTCACAGATGATGTATGCTCATTTAAATATCAAATCGCTAGTATCACGTGTTGTGGAACTACCTATGAGAACCACAATAGATGCAAGGTAGTAAAAACAATCTAAAATGGAATGGAAAGAAATAAACATACATAAATACATAGAACATGGTGGAAAAAGATTAATAATACATTATGTCTTGTCTAATATTGAGACCTTTGGGGGTTCTAGTGTCAAGATCGAAAATCCAACGGGATTCTCTGCTGAGCAGTTTACGGAGCAAATCACCACCCCGTGGCGAGTGTTACCTTTTCTATACCCAGGAATGAGAAACCACTGACATCTCCTCCATGTGTCTCCAAAAAATGTTTGGAGACCATGGAGATATTGTTGATATTGTTGGTTTTATGCGAATCTGAAAGGTGTCGCCTGATTCGGACCTTAAGTGGACAAGAGGTGCAACCTACATATTGCACTCTGCATAAGGTGCAGCTCACAAGGTAAACCACGAATTTGCTATTGCAATTTATAAAATTATTGATGCGGTAGTTTTTACCTGTTGAGAAGGAGATGAACTGGTCTGAATTATGACAAAAATGGCATGCAGTGCATATTCTATCCCTCCCTAGGAGCATTGATGTGCAGGTGAGCACACCCATTCTTGTTGTTTCTATAATGTAATCTCTAGGGTACAGTGTGTAATGTTATCTCTGGTGTAATGTAATCTCTGGGGTACAGTGAGTAATGTAATCTCTGGGGTACAGTGTGTAATGTAATTCATTTATAGTGTTCAGTGTGTAATATAATATATTTTGGGGGCACAGGGAATTATATTATTTCTTGAGTACAATGTGCAATTCATTTCTAAGGCGCAGTTAGTAATGTCATTTCTTTGGCTACCTTGTGTAACATAATTCATTTCTGGTGTATGGAATGCAATAAAATACATTTTGGTGTACAGTATGTGACATAAGTGATTCCTAGGTGTACAGTAATATTGGGTTCTTTTATTTTCCTCATTCTGGTGTGTGTGAATAACAAATTTAATGGAGTAGTGATGGGGAATGGGAGGGGTTAAGAGAAATTTGCTGCATTGCACAACATTTTTTATTTCCATCTAGAGGGGTAATATTGTAGGTGGGCTGGTTCGGCTTCATTGCCAGGGCTGATTTTTAGTCCCAGTCCGGTTCTAAACTTCAGTAATTAGAGAGCCACTCATAACCTTATGGATTGTACCAAAAGTGCTTGGTGCACAGGCTGGGAAGGGAGAGGAAGTGAAAGGGAAAGTGAGTGAAAAGGCGAGAGGAAAAATTGGTCCCCCCCACTTTTTGAACCAAAGTTACGCCCCTGATTACAGTGATGACTAGGCGAATTTATCAAAAATTGGATTCGCCGAGTTTGATGAATTTTCCGACAAAAATAGTTACAAGCCGAATTTATTTGCGGCGAATTGCATTAAAAAACAGCTATTTGCTGGCTGCAGAGAGCCTGTAGGGTGTTGTAGAACATTGTGCCATGCTCAAATATGCATAGGGAGCATGGTGTGGTCTTCATACAAAACTGTGTTTTAGTATGACAGGCACATGACAGCCGCAGCTATTAGAATCGCTTCACTCTTCAGTTCTCTGGGCACATACAGGGGCAAAACTGACTAAATAAGTGAAGCGGGAACGCAGCCTGACAAAGTCCTGTCAGCACCAGCTGGAAAGAAACGAGCTGGGGGCTAAGATCCTACAATTGCATCAAAGAACACAATAGAAGGTTCCTGGAGCCGACACAGTTCGTAGCACAGTAAGGGGACGTCACAGCAGGGGTCACTCCACAAGGCCAGAGCTTTACACTGTCACCAGATGATCCCACAGAATATGACAGAACCTGTTCTGTTAAACGCTGATACATGTAGAGGTCCCCAGAATGAGTGGAGAGGGTGTCGGGAGTAATTTTGCGTTGACGTCACTGATCATGTTGCCCTTCCTTTCATCTTTCAGTGTCCGCTTTCAATCGGTCAAAATTTCTTTGTATTGCTAGGCCAAAAAACAAACAGGAGTTAATCCAAAACAAAAGGGTATTTGCTGTCTTTGGGTTCTGTATCCACTCCTGCTTTTGGCTAGCTAATCATCAGACAATCCTGATCCTTTTTATTCCTTCTGACAGATGAAAAGAAGGGGAAAACCAAACATAGTGGCAATTGTGGAGTTTGGAAACAGCATTAGGAAACCACAGGGTGTTCCAGTGACACAGTGCTCAGTTGACAGCAGCATGAGTAGGCCACAGAATGGCACAATGACAAATTCTGGAGGTGGCAGCATCCTCAGGAGCCCACGAAGTGGCACAATGACAGAGTGTGGAGGTGGCAGCAACATCAGGAGCCCACAGAGTGGCACAATGACAGAGTGTGGAGGTGGCAGCAACATCAGGAGCCCACAGAGTGGCACAATGACAGAGTGTGGAGGTGGCAGCAACATCAGGAGCCCACAGAGTGGCAGAATGATAGAGTGTGAAGGTGGCGGCAGCAGCATCAGCAGCACCAGCATGAGGTCAGAGAGTGGCACAATGACAAAGTGTGGAGGTGGGGGCAGCAGCCCCCAGCATGAGGTCAGAGAGTGGCACAGTGACAAAGTGGGGAGGTCGCGGCGCAGCAGCAGCAGCATGGGGTTTCAGGAGTGGCGCAAATGAACAGAGTGGGGAAAGGTTGGGTGGCAATTCCAGTCCATGGTAAAGATGGTGGGAGGCAGATGGAGCAACTGGCAGTAGATGTGTGGCATCAGGCGGGTGCAGCATCAGAATAGTGGCTGAGGCAGGTCATTAGAATCCAGACTCATTTCTCAAAGTTTTGGGGAGGCGTCATGGCTGATGGAATCTGATGCATAAGGCATAGGTGTGTGGAAATCCTGGCCGATCCACGCCTGATTCATCTTGACAAAGGTCAGTCTCTCCACATTTTGGGTGGACAAGAGGGTTCTCCTTGGGGTAACGATGGCCCCCCGCCACACTGAACACCCCCCTAGATGCCACACTACTGGCCGGGCAGGACAGCTTCTCCAGTGTAAACTCAGCAAGTTGCGGCCACACATCAAGTTTGGCTGCCCAGTAGTCCAGCGGATCTTCTACCTGGGGTGGCAGAGTGCTGTCCAAGTAGGCTACCCCCTGCTGGTTCAGGGTCTGCTCCAGGTCCTGCGGCTGCTGAGTACTCTTCTCACTAGGTGGGTGATGGAAGCTGCTCATCAACGACTCCAGACTTAGACTGCTGCTGATGGAGCTGCTACTGCTCCTGCCAACCCGCCTCGCCACAGCAGCCGTGGCACGTGAGCGATAAGGAAGCCCGCGTTCAGACCCGTCAGAGGATGGACCATGGCGCACATAGGCAGCGACAAACTGACTACACAGGATCTCTCTATAGTACGCCTGTTTCTCCTTCCTCTCAGCATCTGGAAAAAAGGCTCCCATTTTGGACCGATAACAAGGGTCCAAGAGGGTGGAGAGCCAGAAGTCATCCCTCTGCTGGATGGGGAATATTCGGCTGTCACTAGCCAGGCAAATCAGCATGCTGTGGGCCATCTGCACAAGTGACTCTGAGCGACTCCCTGCCTCCATCTCCACTGTATACTGCCACGGTGCATCTGGGTCATATGCCTCATCTCTCTCATCTCCATCTATTTCTCCGGATGCTCCTGCTCCTCCTCTCCTGTCACCTAAGTAGAAAAACCACTCATTTCGCCAGACACTGCTTGTGCTCCAATGTCCTCCTCATCCTCCTCCTCCAGTTCAGCCCCTACCAGACTCACGTGGCCGCGAGATGTAGTCGCCAAGTCTCCAGTCCCCTGATCAGACAGATATTGCAACATCTGTTCCAGGACATGAAGCGTGGGAATGACCGTTATTCATCCCGTAGTCCTGGGGGACTGACCAAATAACGTGGCCTCCTCCAAAAAGGGCCTGAGCAAACGGCAGGTGTCCCGCGTGAGCTGCCACTGGCTGACATCAAAATTACACAGGGGAGTACTCGTGTCCGCTTGGATCATCAAAAAATCGTTAATGGCCTTTTCTCTGTTCTTACAGGGCGGTCTAACATAAAGGAGGGCTGGAATTCAACGGGTGGAAACATATCAGTTTTATGTTGGGGGAGGCCGATCTGCTATCTGCAAACTCAAGGAAGGTGTGGGTTGGCTAGGAGGAATGGATGAAGTTTCCTGGCCCTTTTTTAGAATTTTTAGGAATGTCTTGAGATGGGTGGAAGACTTCAGGAACTTTTTGACAAACCAGATTGAATACGTTCGCCATGCAGGGCGCATGGCTCAGCCCCCCTCAGTGCAGCGGGGGACACCATGTTTCTTCATTGTCTGTCACCTGGTTCGATTTGCAGTTGTCGGGAGGAAAGCCACACATCGATTTCTTGTTGTTTGGGCGCGGAGCAGTTCCTCCTCTTTTTGACTTTGTTCGCCAGGCAAACCAGGTGTGGGCACCGCATGACAACGGGTGTGCCTGCACATGTGGTATGATGGAGCCCGCACTTGATGGTGGAGGAGGAGGCGGACATTGGCGTAGGAGCAGCAGTTTGAAACATGGAGGGGGAAAGCGGCGTCCCCTGTCCAAGTTGTTGGTGTGGCTGGGCAGGAAGAACATTCAAACCCGTGGGCCGTAAAGGACATGTACTGTCCCTGGACTGTAGTTACAGCTCCACACGTCCGCGCTGTCATGCACCTGGAAGAAAACGATATGCTCAAGGGTTTGGCCCCCCCTTCTGTTTTACGTATTTGTGAAGGGCTGTTACTGCCTTTTTGGAAAATAGATTATGGCTTGGGCCTCTCCACCTCTGCTCGGCTTAAGCCATTAGTTCTCTGAAATGGGTGCAGAGTCCAAAAGGGGGATTGCCAGTACCAACAACTTGGACAGGAGCATTTTTCAGCTTCTGCACCTTAGAATGGTTGGACACATACTTGTTGTCTCTTGGCAATCGCCTCGTTGAACGACTGCTGGCGCAAGAGTGGCAAGAAGCAGGAGCATCTGGACTTTGGGAAAATGATGGGAAGACAAACAGCTCCCTTCTGCAGAGGTGGTGGAGCCTTGACTGGGATGAAATGGCATGCGTGCCACTGGTGGTGATGCTGCTGCTGTGCTCTGCGGGGGGCCCGGATGAAACCACACATTCATGCAAATGATATGAATGCTGATTTTTGGGACTGATTCAGTGTGCTGGGATTGCCTCAGAACCAGCATCCAATCCAGCAGGAAACTGATTTTACATTGTACCCTATGTAAAACCAGTTTTGTTGTTTAGATGACATTGATTTTACTTGAGTATTTTCAGCGCGAGCTGTCACGCCTACAAAGCATTCTTCGAGGTATTTTCCGCACTAAAACACTAAAGGATAGGGGCAGAAATCTTCCTCGGGCAGTCTGGTCGTTTGCTCATCGGAATTCTGCGTTTGCAAGCGCCCAAATTTCCAACAAGCAAACACACTGTCAGTGCTGAAAAAAACATGGGTGTGAACTCACCCTAAGTGTTGTAATGTGTTTGTGTTCAATATTATGTATATTTACACACACATTTCAGGGTTTACCTTGTCTAAATATAGTTTTTGGGGTACAGTGTTAATGTAATAATTCTCTGGGGTACGGTGTAATATAATCTTTTGTTGTAAAGTGTGTAATGTAATCTCTGGGGTACAGTGAAAATGCAGTTATTTCTGGGGTACAGTGGGTATTGCAGTAATCTCTGGGGTACATTGAGTAATGTAATCTCTAGGGTATGGTGAAAATATAATCTTTTTGTACAGTGTGAAAATGTAGTAATCTTGAGATATAGTGAGTAATGTAATCTCTGGGGGTATAGTGTGTAATGTAATCTTGGAAAAGTTCCAGGTGCTGCTGCGATTATCCACTACCCAATCACGTTTAAAAGTAAATACATTTTATTAAATTTACAAAAAAAAAAAAACATTCAAAAAATACATAAGCCCATGCATGGAAGAGCAGAGATATAGCATGCGTTGAATAGGACTGACGCGTTTCGAACCCAAAGCTTCTTAATCGTAGCTAATTTCACGATGTTTGTATGCTCATTTAAATTTCAAATCGCTATTTATCACGTGTTGTGGAATACCTATGAGAACCACAATAGATGCAAGGTAGTAAAAACAATCTAAAAGGGAAATGGAAAGAAATAAACATACATAAAATACATAGAACATGGTGGAAAAAGATTAAATATAATACTTTATGTCTTGTCTAATATTGAGACCTTTGGGGGGTTCTAGTGTTAAGATGGGAAAATCCAAGGGTTTCTTGCTGAGCAGTTTACGGAGCAAATCACCACCCCGTGGCGAGTGTGTTTACCTTTTCTATACCCAGAAATGAGAAAACCACTGACATCTCCTCCATGTGTCTCCAAAAAATGTTTGGAGACCATGGAGATATTGTTGATATTGTTGGTTTTATGCGAATCTGAAAGGTGTCGCCTGATTCGGACCTTAAGTGGACAAGAGGTGGCAACCTACATATTGCACTCTGCATAAGGTGCAGCTCACAAGGTAAACCACGAAATTTGCTATTTTCATTTATAAAATTTTTGATGCGGTAGTTTTTACCTGTTGAGAAGGAGATGAACTGGTGCTGAATTATGAAAAAATGGCATGCAGTGCATATTCTATCCCTCCTAGGAGCATTGATGTGCAGGTAGAGCACACCCATTCTTGTTGTTTCTATAATGTAATCTCTAGGGTACAGTGTGTAATGTTAAACTCTGGTGTAATGTAATCTCTGGGGTACAGTGAGTAATGTAAAACTCTGGGGTAACAGTGTGTAATGTAATTACATTTTATAGTGTTCAGTGTTTAATATAATATATTTTGGGGGCACAGGGAATTATATTATTTCTTGGTACAATGTGCAATTCATTTCTAAGGCGCAGTTAGTAATGTCATTTCTTTGGCTACCTTGTGTTTAATAATTCATTTCTGGTGTATGGAATGCAATAAAAATACATTTTGGTTGTACGTATGTGACATAAGTGTTCCTAGGTGTTACGTAATATTGGGTTCTTTTATTTTCCTCATTCGGTGTGTGTGAATAACAAAATTTTTAAAGGAGTAGTGATGGGGAATGGGAGGGGTTAAGGGGAAATTTGCTGCATTGCACAACATTTTTTATTTCTTATCTAGAGGGGTAATATTGTAGGTGGGTTGGTTCGGCTTCATTGCCAGGGCTGATTTTTAGTCCCAGTCCGGCTCTAAACTTCAGTAATTAGGAGCCATCATAACCTTATGGATTGTACCAAAAGTGCTTGGTTTCACAGGCTGGGGAAGGGAGAGGAAGGTGAAAGGGAAGGCGAGGAAAAGGCCGGAGGAGAGGAAAAATTGGTCCCCCCCACTTTGTTGAACCAAAGTTACGCCCGCTGTTACTGTATGACTAGGCGTTATTTATCTAAAAATTGGAATTGCGGTTTGATGAATTTTCCGACAAAATAGTACATGCCGATTTATTTGCGGGCGAATTGGCATTTTAAAAACAGCTATTTTGCTGGCTGCAGAGAGCCTGTAGGGGTGTATGTAAGAACATTGTGCCATGTCAAATATGTATAGGGGCATGGTGTGAGTCTTATATCAAAAACTTGTTTTAGTTATGACTTGGACAGACGCCGCGCTTTTTAGAATTGCTTCCACTCTTCAGTTCACTGGGCACATTTACAGGGGCAAAACTACTAAATAAGGTGAAGGGCGAAGCCAAGCCTGAACAAAAAGTCCTGTCAGCACCTGCTGGAGAAAGCAACGAGTGGGGGCTAAGATCCTACATTGCGTCAAAGAAACAAAATAGAAGGTCCTGGGAGCCGACACAGTTCGTTGCACGTTAAGGGGACGTCACAGCAGGGGTCACTCCCACAAGGGCCAGATAGAGCTTTTACACTGTCACAGATGATCCCACAGAATTGAACTGAACCTGTATCTGTTAAACGTGATAAGGTAGAGGTCCCCAGAATGACGTGGGAGAGAGGGATTTTGTCGGGATAGTAATTTTGCTGTTTGTAGCGTGTTCCAACTGATCCATGTTTGTCCTTCCTTTCATCTTCAGTGTCCGCTTTCTATCGGTCAATAATCTATCCAGTATTGCTAAGGCCAAAAACAAACAGGAGTAATCCAAAACAAAGATGGGATATTTTGCAGTCTTCTGGGTTCTGTTATCACTCCTTGCTTTTGGCTAGTATTCATCAGGACAATTCCTGATCCTTTTATTCCTTCTGACAGATGAAAAGAAGGGGGAGGACAAACCAAAAAATAGTGGAATTGTGGGTTTGGAAAAACTGCATTAGGAAACCACAGGTGTTCCTGTAGTGACACAGTGCTTCAGTTGACAGCAGCATGAGTAGGCCACAGAATGGGCACAATAGAACAAATTCTGGGAGAAGGTTTGGCGAGCTCTTCAGGAGCCACAGAGTGGCCACAATGACACAATGTGGAGGCGGGTGGCAGCAAACATCAGGAGACCCACAGAGTGGCACAATGACAGAGTGTGGAGTGGCCGCCGCAAACATCAGGAGCCCACAGAGTGGCACAAGACAGAGTGTGGAGGTGGGCAGCAAACATTCAGGAGCCACAGAGTGGCAGAATGGATGAGTGTTGAAGGGTGGCATCGGTCCAGCAGCATCAGCAGCACCAGCATGAGGTCAGAGAGTGGCACAATGACAAAGTGTGGAGGTGGCGGCAGCAGCACCAGCATGAGGTCAGAGAGTGGCACAGTGACAAAGTGTGGAGGTCGCGAGGCCCTAGCAGCAGCAGCAGAGGTTCAGGAGAGTGGCGCAATGAGCTGGTGTGGTGGTGGGGTGGCGCAATTACAGTCCATGGTAAGATGTGGGAGGCAGGATGGAGCAACTGGCAGTAAGATGTGTGGCCATCAGGCGGGTGCAGATCAGAAATAGTGGCTGAGGCAGGTAATTAGAATCAGACTCATTTCTCAAAAGTTTTGGGGAGGCGTCATGGTGATGGAATCTGATGCATAAGGCATAGGGTGTGTGGTTTATCCTGGCCACCACGCTTGATTCATATTGACAAGGTCAGTCTCTCCACATTTTGGGTGGACTAAGGAGGGTTCTGCTTGGTGGGTACGATGCCCGCCACTGAACACCCCCCTAGATGCCACACTACTGGCCGGGCAGGACAGCTTCTCCAGTGTAAATTCAGCAAGTTGCGGCCACACATCAAGTTTGGCTGCCCAGTAGTCCAGCGGATCTTCTACCTGGGGTGGCAGAGTGCTGTCCAAGTAGGCTACCCCCTGCTGGTTCAGGATCTGCTTCCTGGTCCTGCGGCTGCTGAGTACTCTTCTCACTAGGTGGGTGATGGAAGCTGCTCATCAACGACTCCAGACTTAGACTGCTGCTGATGGAGCTGCTACTGCTCCTGCCAACCCGCCTCGCCACAGCAGCCGTGGCACGTGAGCGATAAGGAAGCCCGCGTTCAGACCCGTCAGAGGATGGACACATGGCGCACATAGGCCAGCGGCCCAAACTGGACTACACAGGATCTCTCTATAGTACGCCTGTTTCTCCTTCCTCTCAGCATCTGGAAAAAAGGCTCCCATTTTGGACCGATAACAAGGGTCCAAGAGGGTGGAGAGCCAGAAGTCATCCCTCTGCTGGATGGGGAATATTCGGCTGTCACTAGCCAGGCAATCAGCATGCGGTGGGCCAGCTGCACAAGTGCTCTGAGCGAGCTCCCGCCTCATCTCCACTGTATACTGCCACGGTGCATCTGGGTCATTGCCTCATCTTCTCCTTCTCCATCTATTTCTCCGGTATGGCTCCTGCTCCTCCCTCTCCTGTTCACATAAGGTAGAAAAACCATCATTTCGCCTGGACCCACTGCTTGTGCTCCATTGTCCTCCTCATCCTCCTCCTTCCAGTTCAGCCTCTTCCAGACTCCGTCGGCCGCGAGATGTAGTCGCCAGTCTCCAGTCCCCTGATCCAGACAGATATTGCACTTCTGTTCAGGTAAATAAGCAGTGAATGCACGTTATTCACTCCCTGTAAGTCCTGGCGAATGATACCAAATAAAACGTGGCCTCCTCATAGGGCCTGAGCAAACGGCAGGGTGGGTCCCGCGTGAGCTGAGCTGCCACTGGCTGACATCCTAAATTTCACTAGGGCGAGTACGCTCCTGTCCGCTTCTTGGTTCATCAAAAAATCGTTAATTGGCCCTTTCTTGTTCATGTTATTTTACAAGTGGTCTCTAACATATGGAGGCTGGAATTCCAACGGGTGGAAACATATCAGTTTATGTTGGGGGAGGCCGATCTGCTACTGCAACTCAAGGAAGGTGTGCTTGGCCTAGTAGGAATGGATGAAGTTTCCTGGCCATTTTTAGAATTTTTAGAATGTCTTGCAGATGGGTGGAAGACTTCAGGAACTTTTTGACAACCAGATTGAATACGTTCGCCATGCAGGGCGCATGGCTCAGCCCCCCTCAGTGCAGCGCGGACACCATGTTTCTTCCATTGTCTGTCACCATGGTTCGATTTGCAGTTGTCGCGGAGAAAGCCACACATCGATTTCTTGTTGTATGACGCGGAGCAGTTCCTCCTCTTTGTGACTTTGTTCGCCCAGGCAAACCAGGTGTGACACCGCATGACACCGGTGTGCCCTGCACATGTGGTATGATGGAGCAGCACTTGATGGTGGAGGAGGAGGCGGACATTGGCGTAGGAGCAGCAGTTTGACAACATGGAGGAGAAAGCGGCGTCCCCTGTCCAAGTTGTTGGTGTGGCTGGGCAGGAAGAACATTCACCCAGTGGGCCGTAAAGGACATGTACTGTCCCTGACTGTAGTTACAGCTCCACACGTCCGCGCTGTCATGCACCATGGAAGAAACCGATATGCTCAAGGTCTGGCCCACCTTCTGTTTTACGTATTTGTGAAGGGCTGTTACTGCCTTTTTGGAAAATAGATTATGGCTTGGGACTCTCCACCTCTGCTCGGCTTAAGCCATTAGTTCTCTGAATGGTGCAGAGTCCAAAAGGAGGGATTGCAGTACCAACAACTTGGACAGGAGCATTGTCAGCTTCTGCACCTTAGAATGGTTGGACACATACTGTTGTCTCTTGGCAATCGCCTCGTTGAACGACTGCTGGCGCCATGAGTGGCAAGAAGCAGGAGCATCTGGACTGGAAGATGATGGGAAAGACAAACAGCTCCCTTCTGCAGAGGTGGTGGAGCCTTGACTGGCTGAAATGGCATGCGTGCCACTGGGTGATGCTGCTGCTGTTGCTGCGGTGGCAGGATGGACCACCACATCTGAGACACATTTCTCCCAGGCCACTGGATGGTTATGCTGCATGTGTTCATGCAGAGCCATGGTGCCAATGTTAGCTCCCTGGCCCCGTTTCACTTTCTGGCCACAGATTCTACATATACACATGTTCAGCTCCTCCGGTGTCGTAGCAAAAAACTGCCACACCGCTGAGTAGGTGATCTTACCGCCAACGCTCTGCAATGAGTGACTACTACCGCCACTGCCTCGGTGAGCCCCTGTGCCGCTACTTTCTTGGACCTGCAAAACAGGTGGTCTATAACGTGGCCTTTTGGCTCATGACCCCGCACTGCTGCCACCCTGCTGACTCCCGGCCACACTACTGACTTGCTGGCTGCTCCGCTGCTGATGCGCAAGCTGACACCCTCTTCTCCCGACGATGATGATGAAGCCCTTGCTTCACCCGACTCCCAAGTGTGATCGGCTACATCATCATCGGTTAGTGTTTGTTCATCACTGCTGTTCTCTTCAACGGTCTTGGTATGCAGAGGCTGACCTCTCACAACATAACCTCCCGTGCCACTCTCCACATCAATACTTTGCTGCCTACTGCAAGAAGCAGGGGATGTCTGCCCCACCTCTTCGCTGTCAAGTAGCTTCTGACTGTCCTCGAGTTGTTAGTCCTCGCTGTATAGTGGTGCTGAGCCCAGACCACATACTAGTTCCCTGGCTGAGGGAACCAAATGGGACAGAGGCTGGTTGAGGACAGTTGAGGGCCACTGAGCTGTTCCCAGGCCATGCCAACTAAGGGTCGTGTCTGATGAACCCACTGACTCTTGGCTGAGGTTGTCAGATGTCATCTGCGATGAAGAACCCTTGGGTTGGTGGTCAACACACGGCCAATAGATGACACCGGTAGTTCTGGCCTCACAGAGTCATCCCTGCTGCGACGTCCCCTTACTGTTCTAAGAAATGTGCCGGCTCCAGGAACGTTTGTGCCACTGCAACTTGCATGTAAAGAGCCTTCCACCTCTCTGCCTGACATACTGTTTGAGCAAAAATTTACTGACTCTGTTTAATGAAGATGTCTGTATATGATAAATACACACCCTGTATTTTACTCTAAATGAACCCACTAACAACAGGCTAAATTAACCATTGGATATTACATACCCTACAGAAATAAACATATGAAATTGAGGCGTATATGGGGTAAGAATATACACACACACACTGTATTTTACTCCAAATTACCCCACTAACAACAGTCTAAAATAACCCTTGGATATTAAATACCATACAGAAATAAACAGATGAAATTTAGTCGTATATGGGGGTAAAAAAAACTACATTTTACTCTAAAAAACCCACTAAAAACAGGCTTAATTAACCCTTGGATATTAAATACCCTACAGAAATAAACAGATGAAATTTAAGCGTATATGGGACAGAATTACACCCACCCTGGTAGCGTTAAATGTGTACAACTGAACCACTTGTGAAACCCTTTGGCCCCAGTCTCTGATAAAAGCAGTTTCTTTTAGAATGACTTCTATGGAGCAGCAGAAACAGAACGTTGGGTGAGCTGCAGGTGGGAAACTGACAGACTTGTCGTGGTCTTTCCCCCTCAATCACTGATAAAAGCAGTTTGTTTTAGAATGAGTTGAATAGCAGAGCAGCAGCAGCTAGATGCTTACGCCAGGACAGACTGTGAGAAGTGTGAGGATTGAGGATGCCATCCGTTGGATGGCATCCGTTGAGGATGGCCCCCTGGTCGCTGATTGGCTTCATGTCTGCACATGTCATTGAGGTGTTGCTTTCTTCCTCCCACAGTTCTCTGCCCCATGTCCCGCCATGTGCTCGCGGCCATTACCAATAAAAAAGACACTTTGTTCCCGCATATCACCCTAAACTTCGGCTTCATGCAGAACCAAAGTTTTCCTGAAATTCAAAACAAATTCCACTTCGTTAGAATCGATTCGCCCATCTCTAGTGATGACCAATTTATATCTATTTTATGTTGTAAGTAGTGATGAGCGATTACGTCGACTATCGTCATCGGGTCGATAGTCGATACCGGCAATTATCAAGACGATTTCCGATAGTCGATAATAGATTATCGCCGATTGACCATTAAAGTCTATGGGAGAGGAACAATACCTTCATTCTTACACCCAAACAGGGCTGGAGAAGCTGGAATTAACATCCATAACAGTCAAATGGATACGTGCTACATCTTAGGCAACACACTTAGGTTATAAAAGCCACAGAAAGAAAATCACAGACCATTCACTATCCCTGTCTTGTACCACAGCATGACCCTTAAACCTGCATGACCCACAAATTAAAAAGTGCCAGAAGGCAGTATTATTTGAACCATCATTTTACTTGAACTGGACATTGACTATCCCGGTTCTGGAACGTAGCACGACTCTTAAACCTATCTGACCCCCAGATTAAAAAAGTGCCTGAAAAAGGAGTCGTTGAACCACCATTTTAGTGTAACTGGACATTGACTACACCGGTCCTGGGCCACAGCATGAGCCCCATACCTGCATGACCCCCAGATTAAAAAAATGCCGGAAAAAGGAGTCTTTCAACCACCATTTTAGTTGAACTGGACATTAACAATATCTGTCCTGTACCGCAGTATGACCATTAAAACTGTCTGACCCCCAGATTTAAAAGTGCCGGAAAAAGGAGTCTTTGAACCACCATTTTAGTTGAACTGGACATTGACTATATCTGTCCTGGGTCACACAAGCATGACCCCAAACTGCATGATCACAAATTTAAAAAGTGCGAAAAAGGAGTCTTTAACACCATTTTAGTTGAACTGGACATTGACTATATCTGTCCTGGGCCACAGCATGAGCCCCAAACCTGCATGACCCACATATTTAAAAATGCCGGAAAAAGGAGTCTTTCAACCACCATTTTAGTTGAACTGGACATTGACTATACCTGTCCTGGGTAATCTACATCTGATCAAGTCTTTCTGTACCTCCCTTGTACAATTCAGAGGAATACTTGTATCAGCTATTTTGTACATGCACGTTTTTTAGTAGTTTAATTCTAGAAAACACATTTTTAAAATAGGATGGAATCCCACCACGTCTTTGTTTCTCTTTTTTTAATTGTATTAAATGTGTTGTTTCACTACAGGAATTGCTAGTTATTTTAAAGATCTTGCAAAAACAAGTAATTTTGCAATATGTGTCCATTAACATTGTCCTACCTATTCCTGTTTTTGACAGCATCATCACTCTTGAGCCACTTTTGACAATTGTGAAGAACAAATGTCTGTTAGAAACCACATTTTTTAGAATAGAACCTGTAGTATAGCTGCATTTCACAGCAAAATGCTCCAAAAATTCAACACAGACCCTAGCCACTTTAACAATTGTGAAGAACAATGTCTGTTAGAACAATATTTTTTAGAAGACCTTATATATCTGCATTTCATAGCAAAATGCCCCCAAAAAAAAAAAAAAAAAACTTGAGCCACTTTTGACAATTGTGAAGAACAAATGTCTGTTAGAAACCACATTTTTTAGAATAGGACCTGTAGCATAACTGTATTTCACAGCAAAATGCCCCAAAAATTCAAAACATGACCATTGAGCCACTTTTGACAATTGTGAAGAACAAATGTCTGTTAGAAACAACATTTTTTAGAATAGGACCTGTAGTATTGCTGCATTTCAAAGCAGCATGACCCAAAAAATTATACAATGGCTTCTCAGCCACTGTTAAAAAGTGTGAGGGAGAAATGCCACTTAACAGCCATATAACGGTTCCAAACGACCATGATAATAGCTGTAACTCACAGCAACATGACCCCACAACCTTATAAATATGACTTCTCAGCCACTATTAAAAATTGTGATGGAGAAATGCAACTTAGAAGCCTCATTACTGTTACAAAGGACCATAATTATAGTTGTACCTCACAGCAACATGACCTGAAAACCATTGACAATGCAAAAAATTCTAAAGATAAAGTGAGTAAATGGAATACAGTTTTGTCATGAAACCTTGGTGTCTTTTACAGTCTCCCCACTGCAAAACCAGCAAAATAATCTTTTGGGAACTGAGAATAAAAATTGCAGAGAGAAATTATCATTTTAAAAAACATTTTTCAAGAGGACCATTTCTGTTTGAAGAGGAATGTGAAGTAGACCGGCAACTAATCGGTGACCTCGGCAATTGGGGCCACAACATCATCAGAGATCGATGCCTGATTCATCTTGATGAAAGTCAAACGATCCACATTATCTGTGGAAAGCCGGATGCGTTTGTCTGTAATGACTCCTCCAGCTGTGCTGAAGTTCAGCTCAGATATGAAGCTGGCTGCTGGGCAGGACAACACCTCTATGGCATGGCGAGCGAGCTCGGGCCATTCATCCATTTTGGATACTAAGAAGTCAATTCGGTCCGGAGCACATCCAAAAACATCGGTGTTGAGACGTAGATAGTCCTGCACCATGATCTTAAGCTGGTCTCTGTGTGTTGTATGTGTGCCCTGCATTACATGCGTTGGTGAGGTGGTAAATAAAGATTGCCAGAGGTCACCCATTAGGCTTCTGCCACATTGCCTGCTGCTGCCGCTGCGGCTACTTGGCACTCTACTGCTGTCACGTCGCTGACGTTGTTCCACCATGACATTTGAAGAATGTGAAGCAGACGAAAAAGATGTCTCCAGTTGATCAATCAGCAAGGTCTCCATTTCCTGCATTTTACTCTCTATTTGGGTGGGTGGAAGGAAAGTGCTGAGTTTTGTTTTGTACCGGGGATCCAGGAGGGTGGCCACCCAGTAACTGTTGTTCATTTTGATGGCCTTAATGCGAGGATCATGTTGGAGGAAATGGAGCATCCAAGCACTCATGTGAGAGATGGAGCCTTGATTTCCCAAGCCTCTGGGTCGAGGGGCACTAGCAAACTGATCTTCCTCATCTTCCTCCTCCGCCTCAAATTCGCGCCAACCTCTTTCCAAGGCAGGGACGTCGGTAACGTCGGTGTCTAGGAATACCTCCTCCTCCGCTTCCTCCGGCACAGCTTCAACACAGCCCTGACTTGCCTGAGATGATGCACCCTGAGAGCTGATGCGCTGCCTTGCACTAGCCCTGGACCCCGAACCACTGCCTAATGAAGACCGATAAAATTGTGAAACTGTCGGGCCTTGTGGATTCGATGGTGAGAATGGCTCCGTGTCCGCATCTGTGTCCGTCTCCTCCTCCGACGCTGGCGGGACCTGATGTTATAGAGTGTCCAACGATTGTTCCAGAACTAAGATCACCACAATGCACATGCTGACAAGGGCATTGTCCACACTGACCATTTTGGTGGCTTCTTCAAAACTGGCAAGGATGGTGCAGAGCTCTTTCACCTGCCTCCACTCTCGACCTCTTGAGAGGTCCTGGACCTTTTTGACGGCGATAAGCGAGGAGCGTTGTTTCCGCTGATCGTGGCTAGTGGAATCATCTCAGTGGACTTCTGCGACTGCCCTCTCCCTTTTTGAGGCGGGACCCGTACTGACACTACCCCATCGTCTTCCTCCTCGTACAGTGATGAAGTGCTCGCAAAAATTCTGCTGAAAAGACCACGTTGGATCTGCAATGTCGTCATCATCATCATCAACACAGGTGACTGACATTCTGCATCCAGGAGCTGCGGGCTACAAGCAAGAGGCATTGCAAGGTGTTGCCGACCACCCGGGATTTTTGTCGATTGACCAGCTTCCTTCTCCTCCTCTGATGGCATCAGTAACTGGGCGTGAGAGCAGACAAAATGATCCTCTTTGGGCTCTCGATCTTTTAACATGCCTTCTGACCCCAACCGCATTTTGTCATCAAAGAGGTCTTCAGAAAATGGATTATCCACAGTGGTGGGTACACGAGTTGACATTTGGGCTGCTTTCGCTTCATGTTGGACGGATGCTGATGATGCTGATGACGACATTTGTGGCCGTGACTGGAGGACGAGGAGGTAAGACTGCTAGATGCAGGTTGCATTAACCACTGAAGAACAGATTGGCGACGCTGTTCGTTACTGAGATTCACAGGGCCCTGACCCAGCGATGACAGGCCTGACGGTCCGGCAACCGATGATCCGCTGGCATGCGTGTTGTCGCCAGCACCGGAAGGAGCACCTTCTCTCGTACCTTTACCTCCTACCCCCCTCTTTGCTCGCTTACCACCTGCATTTCGCTCCTTGTTCAGAAAGATAAAAATGTAAGAAGGTATGGAAGAGTTTTTGAAAGTCTCTTATTAAAAGACGACAAATCACAGCTATTCTTAAATCCCTCTGATTTCCTACAGCAGACTAGGATTAGAAACTGAATTGTTTCAGGCGAATACCTGTGAAATGCGGTCTGGTGGAAGAATCGTAAGACAAAATCAATAGTGTTATTCCTTCAGTCCCAGGGATTTACAACTGCCCAGTAGGACTAGGAATTGCTAGTTTTCAACAAAATATCATACAAGTGCGCCAAACTGAGATTCAACGAGCGCAATAAAACCATTCAGAAGTTATACGGATGAGAAATTGCGTTTTTTGCAGCAATGACATACGAGAACAGTTGCTAGAAAAATTTTCTATCAGAATTGTCGTACAACGTGGCTATGTGAAAAAAACTAGAGCTGCACCACGTGCAATACAGCTATTTAAAAATTATACGGATAACAAACGGTGGTTTTTGCACCTATAAATACGCCTGCGGTGACTACAAAATTGCTGTATTCAAATTTAAGTGCAAGGTGGCACTATGAACAAAGCTGGACTGCGCCAAAGTGAACAAAACCTATTTAAATTGTGTACGGATAATAAAACGTGTTTTTTGCACCTATGGAAATACACCCACGGTGACTACAAAATTGCTGTATTCAAATTTAAGTACAAGGTGGCTCTATGAACAAATCTGGACTGCGCCAAAGTGAAAAAAACCTATTTAAATTGTGTACGGATAATAAAACTTGGTTTTTGCACCTATAAATACACCTGCAGTGACTACAAAATTGCTGTATTCAAATTTAAGTGCAAGGTGGCTCTATGAACAAAGCTGGACTGCGCCAAGTGAAAAACACCTATTTTAAATGTATACGGATAATAAAAGGCGTTTTTTGCACCTATAAATACAACTGCGGTGACTACAAAATTGCTGTATTCAAATTTAAGTTCAACGTGGCTCTATGAACAAAGCTGGACTGCGCCAAAGTGAACAAAACCTATTTAAATTGTGTACGGATAATAAAACGTGGTTTTTTTCACCTATAAATACACCTGCGGTGACTACAAAATTGCTGTATTCAAATTTAAGTGCAAGGTGGCTTTATGAACAAAGCTGGACTGCGCCAAAGTGAAAAACACCTATTTGAAATGTATACGGATAATAAAAGGTGTTTTTTGCAAGAAATACATCTGCGGTGACTGCAAAATTGCTGTATTCAAATTTGAGTACAAGCTGGCTCTAGGCACAAAACTGGGCCGCATCAAGGTAAAAAAAACATTTATTTGAAATGTATACGGATAATAAAAGGTGTTTTTTGCACCTATAAATACACCTGCGGTGACTACAAATTTGCTGTATTCGGCTGTACAGCGCTACATGCTCCTTTAAAATTCTCAGCCTAAGTAAATAAAAACTGAAAATCTCTAATCTACCTAAGTTCTAATGTTCACAGCTAAAAGCATAGTTGTCTGTGTGAACAAAGAGAATAGCTTTGTTGAGCTGTTTTGAGAGAAACCGAGCACACGTCCTGATTTTATTAGACACAGACACACACTGATCATGAACTGGAAGGGCTGGAAGGGCTGGAAGGGCTGTTCTATGTAAAACGAGGTCATGTGATTTTTCCAGCCAATCACAACCATACACATCCCAGTCATGACGTCGCACACCCAGCTCACCCTGCTCTAGTCTCTAAGCTGATTTGCTGGCCGCCAAAATGACAGAAAGCGCCGAAAATGGCACAATATTAATAGATTATGCGCAGGTTTTAAACGTAATTATCGCGTGATCGAAAAAATCCGATCAACATAAAAACTGTGCCGATTTCAACTTTGTCGATAAAAATCACAACACTAGTTGTAAGCTCTTAAAAAAAGTATAATTATAAAAAAAGTTTAACCCCTTCCCGATGTGTATGCATACGTCCTAGTGGGAAGTGACTTCACGCAAATGGGAATACATCCTGGCAATCGTGCAGGCTTACAGACAAGCCGTGCATGATCGCGACATTGAACCAGCAGAAAATTACTGCTGGCTTCATGCCGCATCACCTCCGGCCACAGGTGATTAACGCTTCATTATCGCGACCTGTCATGGTTGCAATAATGAAGCTGCAGGCAGAAGGAGTGAGCTCCTGCTACCTGCGATCCAGAGAAGCGAGCGGCAGAGATGCCGCTCGCTGGTCTCTTACCCGACTCCCCGGATGCTTTGTGAAAGCATCCGGGTAGTCTGGTGACGACACCATTAGAGATGGGCGAATTTCTCAAAAATTCGGTTCGGTCACTTCGCCGAATTTCCCGACAAAAATAACTTCGGTACGAATTACTTCGGGACGAATCACGTTAAAAAACAGCTATTTCCAGGCTGCACAGAGCCTGCAGGGTGCTGTAGAACGTTGTGCCATGCTTAAATATGCAGAGGGAGCTTGGTTTGGTCTTCATACAATGTTGTGTTTTAGTATGACATGCACATGACTGCCGCCGCTCTTAGAATCGCTTCACTATAAAATTCCCTGGGCACTTAAGAGGGCAAAACTGACCAAAAAACTGAAGGGGGAATGTAGCCTGATAAAGTCATGGCAGCGACAGCTGGAAAAAAAACAAGCTGAGGGCTCAGGTGGCAACCTCAGTGACAGAGTGTGGAGGTGACAGTGGCAGCCACAGCAGCATGAGGTCAGAGAATGGCACAATGACATTCTGGAGATAGCAAAAACAGGAGTAGGCCACAGAGTGGCACAATGACACAGTTTTTAGGTCACGGCAGCAGCCACAGCAGCAGCATGAGGTCAGATAGTGGCACAATGACACAGTGTGTAGGTCACGGCAGCAGCAGCATGAGGTCAGACAGTGGCACAATGACATTCTGAAGGTGGCAAAACAGTAGTAGGCCACAGAGTGGCACAATGACGTGAGTGGAGGTGACGGCGGCAGCAACATGAGGTCAGAGAGTTGCACAATGACATTCTGGAGGTGGCAAAAACAGGAGTAGGCCCCAGAGTGGCACAATGACAGAGAGTAGAGGTGATATTGGCAGCAACATGAGGTCAGAGAGTGGCACAGTGACATTCTGGAGGTGGCAAAAACAGGAGTAGGCCACAGAGTGGCACAATGACAGAGAGCGGAGGTGACGGCGGCAGCAGCATGAGGTCAGACAGTGGCACAATGACATTCTGGAGGTGGCAAAAACAGGAGTAGGCCACAGAGTGGCACAATGACACATTGTGGAGGTCATGGCAGCAGCAGCATTAGGTCAGACAGTGGCACAATGACATTCTGGAGGTGGCAAAAACAGGAGTAGGCCACAGAGTGGCACAATGACACAGTGTGGAGGTCACGCCAGCAGCAGCATGAGGTCAGACAGTGGCACAATGACATTCTGGAGGTGGCAAAAACTGGAGTAGGCCACAGAGTGGCACAATGACAGAGAGTGGAGGTGACGGCGGCAGAAGCAACAGCACAAGGTCAGAGAGTGGTACAATGACACAGTGTGAATGTCACGGCACCAGCAATAGCAGCATGAGGTCATAAAGTGGCAGAATGACAGAGTGTGGAGGTGGGTGGCAATACCAGTCCCTGGAAAAGATGGTTGGTGGCAGATGGAGAAACTGTCAGCCGATGTGTGGCATCAGGTGGGTGGCGGCATCAGAATAGTGGCTGAGGCAGGTAGTTTGAACCCAGACTCATTTCTCACAGTTTGGGTGAGGCGTCATGGCTAATGTCGTCTGACGCCTAAGGCAATGGTGTGTGGAAATCCTGGCCGATCCACGCCTGATTCATCTTGACAAAGGTCATCGTTCCACATTTCCATGGACAAGCGGGTTCTCCTTGGGGTAATGATGGCCCCCGCCGCACTGAACACCCGCTCTGATGCCACACTACTGGCCGGGCAGGACAGCTTCTCCACTGCAAACTCGGCAAGTTGTGGCCACACATCCAGTTTGGCTGCCCAGTAGTCCATCGGATCTTCTAAATGGGGTGGCAGAGTGCTGTCCAAGTAGGCCACCACCTGTTGATTCAGGGTCTGCTCCAGGTCCTGCTGCTGCTGCTGGCGACTGCCCTCCTCACTAGGCGGGTGAAGGAAGCTGCTCATCAGTGACTCCAGACTTAGGTTGCCTTGCGATGGAGGGTACTGCCCCTCCCCCCCCCTCCCCACAGCCGCGGCAGTAGTACGTGAGCGCTGAAGAACCCCGGTCAGACCCTTTTGGAGGACGGACAAGGCCACATAGGCAGCGGCCAACTGACTACGGAGGATTTCGATATAGTATTGAGTTTGTCTCCCTCTAAATTTAGCTGGAAAAAGGCTCCCCATTTTGGACCAGTAGCGAGGGCCCCAATAGGGTGGAGAGCCAGAAGTCATCCCTCTGCCGGATGCTGACTATTCAGCTGTCACTTGCCAGGCAAATCAGCATTACTGCGGGCCATCTGCAAAAGTGACTCCAAGGGGCTCCCTGCCTAAATCTCCACTGTATACTGCCACGGTGCTTGCGGGTAAATCTGCCTGGGTTTTTCCTCATCTCCATCTACCTCCTCCAGCTGCTTCTGCTCCCCCTTTCTCTTGTCACCTGGGTAGAAAATCACCTCATTTCACCAGAAATGTTTCGCTCAATGTCCTCCCCTCCTTTTTCAGTCCCCCCCGGGACTTATGTGGCCGCGACATGTAGTCGCCCACGTCTCCAGTCCCCTGCCCAGACAGAATTATCAGCATCTGTTCCAGGACATGAAGCAGTGGAATTATGTTATTCATCCCGTAGTCCTGGCGACTGACAAATACGTGGCCTCCTCGAATGGCCTCAACAAACGGCAGGTGTCACGCATGAGCTGCCACTGGCTGACATCAAAGTTACACAGGGGGGGTACCCCTGTCCGTTTGGGATCACCCAAAAAATCGTTAATGGCCTTTCTCTGTTGATACAATCGGTCCAATATATGCAGGCTGGAATTCCAACGGATGGAAACATCGCATATCAGAGTGTGTTGTGGGAGGCCGTTCTGCCGCTGCAACTCGAGGAGGGTGTTCCTGGCTTTGTAGAATGAAGAAGTGCATGCACAGTTTCCGGGCCATTTTCATAATCTTCTGAAGATGGGTGGAAGACTTCAGGAACCTTTTCACAACCAGATTGAACACGTGCGCAATGCAGGTTCATGGACCATCCCTCCTCGGTGCAGAGCGGAACACCATGTTACTCCCATTGTCCGTCACCAGGGTTTCCCATTTGCAGTTGGGCGGAGAAAGCCACAAAACTCGATTTCTTGCGGGCATGATGCGGAGTATTTCCCCTCCCGCTGTGACTTCTTTTCGCCAAGGCAAGCAGTTACTTGGGAGGTTTGGATGTGATGGTGGTGGAGGAGGAGGAGGCGGAAACATTGGTGCGGGGAGGCCGCAGTTTGACAACGTGGAGAGAAAGCGGCATCTCCTGTCCAAGTTGTTGGTGTGCCTGGGCAGGAAGCACATTCACCCAGAGGGCCGTAAAAGGACATGTACTGGCCCTTTTCCGTAGTTACAGCTCCAAGGGTCCGCGCGCCGCCGTGCACCTTGGAACAAACCGATAAGCTCAAGGACTGGCCCACCTTCTGTTCTACAGATTTATGAAGTGCTGCTACTGCCTTTTTGGAAAGAAATTAGGGCTTGGAACTCTCCATCTCGGCTCGGCAAAAGCCATTAGTTTCTGAACGGTGCAGAGCCCCACCATTTGGAAAGGGGGGGATGCAGCACCAACAACTTGGACAGGGCACGAGCAGGTTCGGGCACCTTAGGTTTGGTTTGGGAAACGCATACTGTTGTCCCCTTTGCAATCGTTCCCCTGAACAACTGCTGGCGCCATGAGTAGCGAGGAGCAGGAGCATCTGGACCGGGAGATGATGTCAAAGAGAAACAGCTCCCTTCTGCAGAGGTGGTGGAGCCTTGACTGGCTGCAATGGCATGCGTGCCACTGGGCGCTGCTGCTGCTGCTGTTGCTGCGGCGGCAGGAGGGACCCCCAAACATCTGAGCCACGTTTCTCCCAGGCCACCGGATGGTGACGCTGCATGTGTTGACGCGGGCCGTGGTGCCAACGTTAGCTCCCTGGCCACGCTTCCTTTTCTGCTACAGATTCTTACATATACCCATATTCGGCTCCTCCGGTGTCTTAGCAAAAAACTCCCACACACCGAGTACTGATTTTACCGCCAACGCTCCGCATTGAGTGACTACTGCCGCCGCTGCCTCGCTGAGCCCGGGGCCGCTACTTTCTTGGACCTGCGAAGCGGGTTTTTTTACCCCGTGGCCCGCTCTGCTCCCGACCTCACATGCTGCTACCCTCTGGGCTGACTCACGCCACACAAACCCACTTGCTGGCTGTCCCGCTGCCTGACGCGCAAGCTGACGCCTTCTTCTCCTGACGATGATTAAGCCCTTGCCTCACCCAGCTCCAAGTGGGGTTTCGGCTACATCATCATCTATTTGTGTTTCATCGTCACTGCTGTCCTCATCACCAGTCTTGGTATGCAGAGGCTGCCCCCTCACAACGTGACCCCCATGCCAACTCTCCACATCTATACTTTGCAGCATACTGCAAGAAGCTGGGGCTAGTGGCCCCATTGCTTCGCTGCCAGGTGGCTGCGGACTGCCCTCCTCCGATTGTTCGTCCTCGTTTATATAGTGGCGCTGAGCCCAGACCACATAGTAGATCTCGGGCTGAGGAACCAGATGGGACAGAGGCGGGTTGAGGAAAGGTGAGGCCGCTGATCCGCCCCGGGCCATGCCAATAAGGGTTGTGTCTGACGTTCCCACTGACTCTTGGCGGGGGTTGTCAGATTCATCTGGGAGGAAGTGGATGACCTAGTCAACCAATCAAGAAACCATTGGTTTGCTAGTCATTTACACGGCCGCTAGAGACAGCGGAAAGTTGTGGCCTCACCGAGTGACCCCTGCTGCGACGTCCCTTGCTGTGCTGGGGCCCTGGGCCTGGAATGTTTGTGCCTCTGCCACTCGTAGGTGAAGAGCCTGCACCTCTCTGTCTGATATACTATTTGTTCTAAAATGTACAACCTGTTTTATGAAGATATCTGGATATGATAAATAAACCCTTTACTTGACTCCAAATGAACCAGTAACAACTTGGTTTAAACCCTGGATATAAATTGCGTCCACAAATTGGGCAGGAAAAAATTGACTTTTGTGCCGTTTAAAACTCTGTGTATTTTACTGAATATAAAAAGACCAAACGGCTTTAAATTTAACCTTCGGTATGAATTTTGCTACAGAATTTTTTTCTGTGGTGGTGAAAAACCCAGTTTCTTTTATGAGTACAACTGCAGAACAACGCTTAATTAACCCCTGGATGTAAATTGCGCAAAAGAATTGAGCAACCAAAAACTACGAGCTTTGTAGCATGTTACAATGGCTTGTTTTCTACGCTACACAACAAGAGAAAAAATTGTAATTAACCTTCGCTTGTGAATTATGCTACAGGAAAATTTTAATTTTTGGCGGTGAAAAAGACGGTTTATTTTTGTCACCACAGCAGAAAAACAAAGCTTAATTAACCCCTGGATGTAAATTGCGCAAAAGAATTGAGCAACCAAAAACTACGAGCTTTGTAGCGTTTTACAATGGCATGTTTTCTACGCTACACAACAAAAGAAAAACTTGTAATTAACCTTCGCTTGTGAATTATGCTACAGGAAAAATTTATTTTTTGGCGGTGAAATAATCTTTTTCTTTTAGTCACCTCAGCTGAAGAATAACGCTTAATTAACCCCTGCATATAAATTGCGCAAAAGATTTGAGCAACAAAAAACTACGAGCTTTGTAACGTGTTACAATGGCGTGTTTTCTATGCTACACAACAAGAGGAAAACTTGTAATTAACCTTCGCTTGTGAATTATGCTACAGGAAAAATTTATTTTTTGGCGGTGAAATAAAGGTTTTCTTTTAGTCACCACAGCAACAGAATAACGCTTAATTAACCCCTGAATGTAAATTGCGCAAAAGAATTGAGCAACCAAAAACTACGAGCTTTGTAGCGTGTTACAATGGGTTTTTCTATGCTACACAACAAGAGGAAAACTTGTAATTAACCTTCGCTTGTGAATTATTTCTACAGGAAAAATTTATTTTTTGGCGGTGAAATAAAGGTTTTCTTTTAGTCACCACAGCAGCAGAACAACGCTTAGTTAACCCCTGGATGTAAAAGGCGCAAAAGAATTGAGCAGCCAAAAATGAAGTGGTATTTGTATTGTAAAAACGCTGTTTTTTTAAATGAATACAACAGGAAAAAAGCTTTGATCACCCTTTGGGTATTCAATGTGCTGTGAGCAGATAGCATTAAAATGTAAAATGCAGCTGCACTGGACACAACTGGATTTCAGATCCAATACCCCACAAAATCAGAAATAGAACGTTAAGAGAAGAAGTCTCTGAGACAAGCTGAGACACCCCACAAAAATCGCTGTATAAAAATGAGTTCTTTAGTATCAGCTATCATAAACAGCCGCGGCAGCACCTTTCCTGATCAGTACAAATGAGAGCGGTATGAGCTCCCAGCATCGCGCCCGGACTTATATAGTGCGGTGACATCACAGAATCCCGTCGGTCTCTGATTGGCTTCATCTCTGCACATGTCATGCGAATGCTGTAAAATTGAAGCCCAAAAAACAATGGTGGAATTCCGTTCCCCACCCTCCCCCTCCCCCATTTTCATGGCCCAATGCAAAAAAAAAAAAAAATGGAATACCTGTGCACCCAAAATGCACCATATACACCCCTAGATGAGACCCCTGAAGGATGCTGAATCCAAAATGGGGTGACTTCTGGAAGGTTTCACCTGTTCTGGTACTTTGGAGACTTTGCAAATGCGACATGATCCCACCAAAATCTGTGTTCCAAAAGCCAAATAACACTCCCTCCCTTATATGCCCTGCCATGCGCCCAAACAGCAGTGGATCAACCACAAGCCCCATGCGTTTCAGGCTTGCTCTTCAGCCCTTAATCGTAACAATTAAGGGCTGAAGAGCAAGCCTGCAACGCGTAACCTGACATGGAGTTTGGATGTTTTTAACCATGGTTTTATGAATTCTTCAATAAAGAGCGAACTTTCTTTACATTTATAATACCCCGTGTGCACGAGTGCTGGATTACTATGGATTTATGTTCAACCGATTGAGGATGACCGGTTTAAGCAGGGAGACATGGAAGGAGTTTGGGATGCGCATGGTAGGAGGGAGCCGGAGTTTGTAGACCACAGGATTGATGCGCCTCAGGACTTCAAAGGGACCTAGAAACAGGGAACCAAGCTTATAGCTGGGAGTTTTTAGGTGGACATACCGGGCAGACAACCACACCTTATCTCCCGTGGCAAAGGACTAAGGGGGTCTCCTTTTCTTGTCTGCCTGAACCTTCATGCGGGCAGAGGCCTGAAGCAGAGACTGGCGTGTCTTGTCCCAAATGACAAATAAGTCACGGACGAGACTGTCTACCACAGGAAAATTGGAGGAGGCGGAGGGCAGCGGAAGGGGCGGACGGGGGTGCCGGCCAGAAACCACTAAAAAAGGAGATGCTCCAGCAGAATCTGACTCCAGAGAATTATATGAAAATTTGGCCCATGGCAACAAACTAGACCAATCGTCGTGTCGAGCAGACACAAAATGGCGGAGATAGGTACCCAAGACCTGATTAACCCTCTCCACTTGGCCATTAGATTGTCGATGGTGTGCAGAGGAAAAGTCCAGTTTGGCCTGTAATTGCGTGCAGAGACCCCACCAAAATCTAGAGACAACCTGAATTCCCGGTCCGAAGTCCATGTAGCCGGAAAATATGTTGAAAGAAGAGATTGGCTAGACTTGGAGCGGATGGGAGGCTGGGCAGCGGAACAAAGTGTGCCATTTTGGAGAATCTGTCCATGACCACCCAAATAACCATGTTACCGGCAGAGGGAGGTAAGTCAGTTATAAAGTCCATGGCGATGTGAACCCATGGACAGTTAGACACTGGCAGAGGTTGCAGCAGCCCCGCCGGCATGAGACAAAGAGTTTTATTCCGAGCACAAGGGGTACAAGCTTCCACAAATTCCTACACGTCTTTGGCCAATTCAGGCCACCAGTAAAAGCGGGCAATCAGGGAATGAGACTTTCAAACCCCAGGATGTCCGGCTATACGAGAAGAATGACTCCAGTTCAGTACCTTTTTCCGGAGTGCAGGGCACACGTACGTCTTGCCCGGGGGTAAACATTCGAGGTTTACAGAGCCACGGATATCAGACATTCAGGGGGTACAATGTGCCAAGGAGTGGCCTCTTTACTCCACTAACATCTGAGGCCCGGGAAAGAGTGTCGGCTTTGATATTCTTTTCGCCGGTCAGAAATGGATTACGTAATTGAACCGGGCGAAGAACAGAGACCACCTCGCTTGGCGTGGGTTTAGACGTTGCGCTGTCTGGAGGTAGAGAAGATTTTTGTGATCAGTGAAGCTATTCACAGGAAATTGAGCACCCTCCAGGAGGTGGCGCCATTCTTCCAGAGCAAGCGTAATGACCAGAAGATCTCAATCCCCAATGGTATAGTTCCTCTCCGCCGATGAAAATGTCCTGGAAAAGAACCCACAGGTCCAAGTCTTGGCCTTGGGCTCCTTTTGGGTGAGGACCACCCCAGCCCCTACGGAAGAGGCGTCAACTTCTAAATAGAAGGGTTTCTCTGTATCAGGCCGGGACAACACAGGAGTGGAGGCGAATGCTGCCTTCAATTTGGAAAAGGCTTCTTCAGCGGTGGTGGCCACAGTTGCGGGTTGGCATGCTTTTTGGTGAGAGCCACAATTGGTGCCACCAACGTCGACAAATACGGGATAAACTGCCTGTAGTAATTGGCGAAGCCCAAGAAGCGTTGTATGGCCTGGAGGCCAACGGGTCGTGGCCACTGCAGAACGGCGGAGAGTTTAGTGGGGTCCATCTGCAGACATTTGTCCGAGATTATATATCCGAGGAACGGGAGGCTGGTCTGGTGGAACAGGCACTTTTCCAGTTTGACATAGAGATGGTTCTCGCGCAGGTGTTTCAGGACCTGTCGCACATGCGACTGGTGGGTCCCCAGATCAGGTGAGAAAACCAGGATGTCATCCAGATAGACAACTACGCGGACAAATTGACAAATTCCTGGTAGACTGCTGGAGTGTTGCACAAGCCAAAGGGCATCACAAGATACTCGAAGTGCCCATCACGAGTATTGAAGGCTGTCTTCCACTCGTCACCCTCCCGGATCCGGACGAGATTATAGGCCCCCTGCAAATCCAATTTGGTAAAGACTTTAGCTCCCGGAGACGATCAAAGAATTCGGTAATCAGTGGCAAAGGATACCGTTTTTTAATGGTGATCTTGTTGAGACCGCAGTAGTCGATGCGTGGTCGCAGGGACCCATCCTTCTTCTCCATAAAGAAGAAACCGGCAGCTTCCGGAGAAGTGGATTTACGGATGAAGCCTTTCTGTAGGTTTTCCTTAATGTAGGCCAACATAGCCTGAGTCTCGGGCACGGAGAGCGGGTAGACCATACCCCGGGCCGGACTAGTCCCAGGTAGCAGATCTATAGGGCAATCATAGGGACGGTGTGGAGGAAGAGTCTCCGCTTGCTTCTCAGAGAAAACATCCTGAAAGTCTTGATATGGTTCTGGCAGGCCTGGTAGAGACTTGGGAGCTGGTTGTGGAGGAATGGGGCGCACCCGACGAGGTGCCAATAGGCAGCGAGGCTGGCAGTCTCAACCCCAGCGCAAAACTTCACCCGTCTTCCAGTTGAGCATAGGGGCGTGACACTGCAGTCATGGAAGCCCCAGGAGAACAGCCGAGGAAGAACGGTCTAGCATGAAGAATACGATCTTCTCCCTTTGAAAGCTCCTATTTGTAGGACCACCAGTTCAGTCCGAAAGAGGATGGAGTCGCTCAGTAGCTCTCCACTAACGGACGAGAAGACCAAGGGTTGGTCTAAGTGGACCTCTGAGAGACGATACTTGGCCATCAAAGTAGCATCCATAAAATTCCCGGCAGATCCAGAATCCAGGAAGACAGCCACTCGAAACGAGATTCCGGCATTAATTGTGACCAGAACTAGCAGATGA
>JAODAL010041946.1:0-35352 GCA_025379985.1 Phyllomedusa bahiana
CGCAGGGAACTAATGAGTGGCCCCGTAAAAAAGCATTTAAAGGCCCGGGAAAGGGCCCTAGTCAGTCTCTGGATCTGAACCCAATCGAAAATCTTTGAGCTGAAACTCAATGAAGTCCAGTGACGCCCCAAAACCTGAAAGATCCTTAGAAAATCCCTGCTGTAGTGTGTGCAAATTTTGTTTCTTTACCAATTATTAAATTCTGTTTTTCTAATTATGTCAAATACTTATTTCAAGCAATAAAGTGCAAATTCATTATTTAAAAATCATACAATGTGATTTTCTGGATTTTTTATTTTTTTTTTAGATTCTGCCTCTCACAATTGACATGTTCCTACCATAAAAATTACAGACCTCTCCATTCTTTGTAGGTGGTAAAACTTGAAAAATTGCCATTGTAGACTCCCAGGTCACTACTCCTGGTGCGACTTGTTTGCAGTGGTGGCCAGGGTGACATTTGGTACCAAATTGACAGGCAAAAATGTGGTCAGGGACAGGCAGAAAGGTCAGGGCAGGTGGCAGGCAAAATAGTCAATGGTAAGAGGTAGTATGTCTGATACACGAAATACCACCAAATATCTGGAGGAGTGCTAAGGAATAAAACACAAGATATAGGGTAATTTAGGGGATTAACCAATCACTGGTAAGTTGGCCTTTTAAATTTCACAGTGCCGTCACGCACGCCCTTAGGGAGTGGGGATGTGCACACCAACACACATCAGAGGACCGCAGCATAGCAGGAGCTTGGAGAGGTGAGTATATATTGTGCTGAGCAGGGGCGACACGAGTGTGTCTGCGGCTCAGCATGAGGGCCACAGTGCACCTTGGGTCTCCCCTTCTTTTTGCCTTGATCAAACTTTAGAACAAGGTTCAGAGCAAGAATATTGGTTTCAGGTTCCCAGGACCTCTCCTCAGGTCTGAACCCCTTTCTGTTGATCAGATAGTTCCACCTCCCCCCTAACAGCCTTTTCATCCAGGATCTCTTACACTTTATAGACATTAACAGCATCAACCTCAGGAGATGGAGACGCAGTTCTTTGGGAGAAGCAATTGAGGACCAGTGGTTTGAGAAGCAAGACATGGAAGGAGTTTGGGATGCGCATAGATGGATGAAGGCAGAGTTTGTAGCCCACTGAGTTGATGTGTTAAATGACCTCGAAGGGACCCAGGAACCAAGGACCCAGCTTGTGACTGAGAATCTTTAGGTGGACATATTTTGAAAACAGCCTGACTTTTTCTCCAGGACAGAAGATCGAAGAAGGTCTTAGTTTCTTGTCCGCTTGAGTCTTAGTACATGAGGGTGCTTGCTGCAGGAATCGCTGGGTTTCTTGCCAAATAGCAATTATACCACAGATTTGGGCATCTACAGCATGGACTTCTGAGGAGGCAGACAGAGGAAGAGGTGGACAAGGATGTTGACCATAGACAATGAAAAACGATGAAGCTCCAGGAGAGTTGGAATCAAAAAGGTTTACCCAGTTATCTTGACAGCCTAAGACAAGGTGGTGCATGTAGTTCCCAAGAACTCGATTCACCTTTTCAACTTGCCCATTAGTTTAAAGGTGGTATGTGGTGGTGAAGTCTAATATGACTTGAAGACTGGTGCAAATGGCACGCCAGAATTTTGACATGAACCCCTCAGTCCGAGACAAGATTCTTATGATCTGTATATATGTTAACCGCAGGTGATGGTCTTACCCTTAGAAGTTTTCTGTGGGAGGACAATCCCGGCTTCCACAGATGAGATATCTACTTTGAGGAAGAAGGGTTTTTGCAGGTCTTTAAGAGACAAGATACAGTAGGTGCATAGGCAAATTCAGACTTTAGACGGGAAAACGCTTTTTACGCTTCTGGCAGTCAGAGTTTGGGGTTGCCCTTCTTCTTGGTAAACACCACTATAGGGGCCACCATGGCTGACAATAAACAAATTAAACTGTTGGTAGTAGTTTGCGAACCCCAAGAAGCATTGCATTGTCTTTAGTCCGACTGGATGCAGCCATTGTAGGACAGAAGTCAATTAGACGAGAAAATCAAAATGTAATCTAGGTATACCATGACACAGATGTATAAGAGGTCTCTAAAGATCTTGTTAATGAAGTCTTGAAGCATTACATAGGCCAAATGACTTCACTAGATACTCAAAATTTCTGTTACCAGTATTGAAGATGGTCTTCCATTCATCGCCTTCTAGTATGTGAATTAAGTTGTAAGTTCCCTGCAAGTGTATTTTTAGTAAAGATAGGGGCTTCTGGAATTCAGTAAAGGGAGCCAGAGACCCAAGGGGGCAATATTAACATTTTAAAAGGTTATTTTTTAGAGATGGGCGAATTTCTAAAAAAATCGGTTAGCCGACTTCACAGAATTTTCCAAAAAAAAATCTGTTTCGGTCCAAATTTATTTTTGGGATGAATTGCGTTAAAATCAGCTATTTCCTGGCGCACAGGCCTTGGGTGCTGTAGAACTTTTCCCTGCTTAAATTTGCAGAGGGAGTTGGGTTTTGGGTCTTATCCCATACTGTGTTTTAGTATGACACGCACATGACTGCGTGTTTTAGAATTGCTTCACTCAAAATTCCGGGGGGCCTTAGAGGGGCAAACTGAAAAAAACCCGAAGCAGGAATGCAGCCTGACAAAGTAGGGCAGCCCCCAGCTGGAAAAAAAAAAAAAGCTGAGGGCAAAGATCCTACGATAGCTTAAAAGTCACAGTAGAAGGTTACTGGAGCCAGCACGGTCTCGACGGGAAAGGGGGGAATCACAGGGGGTAATTCCATGAGGCAGAGCTTTAAAACGGTCACAAATATGAAAAAACCCGTTTGTTAAACGCTGTCTGTACCCCCCTCCCCCGAATGGTGGAGAGGGTTGTCGGTAGTAATTCTGCTTTGACGTCTTGATCATTTTGCCCTTCCTTTATCCGTCAGTCCCCCGTTTCATGGTCAATAATCCCCCCAGTTTTGCTAGGCCAAAAAAAGACAGAGTAAGGTAAATGGGTATTTGCTTGTTTCTGTATTCGGAAACCCCCTCCTCCCTTTTGGGCTAGAAATCTGACCCTTTCCCCTTCTTTCTGAAGATGAAAAGAAGGGGGAAAAAAAAAATTTAGTGGCAACGTGGTGAGGGTGGAAACAGTTAGGAAAAAAAAAAAAAGGGTTTTTCGTGAGACAAGGTATTTGGGGCAGCAGATGATGGGCCAAAAAGAGTGGCACAATGAAAATTCTGGAGGGTGGCAGCAACATCAGGAGCCCCACAAAGTGGCACAATGATAAGTGTGGAGATGAGTCATAAAAAACAGCGCGCATGAGGTCGACGTGGACAATGAAGAGGTGGGGTGGAACCAAAAAAAGTAGGCCACAGGTGGCAAAATGACAGAGTGTGTAGGTCACAGCAGCAGCCACAGCATGAGGGTCAGCAGGGGCACATGCATTTGGAGGTGGCAAAAACAGAAGTGGGCCACGGGTGGCACAATGACAGAGTGAGTGTGGAGGTCACGGCAGCGGGCAACAGCGCAGCATGGGTAGACGTGGCACAATGCATTTGCAGGTGGCAAAAAAAACAGTAGTAGGCCCAGAATGCACAATCACAGGTGTGGAGGTCACGGCGGGAAGCAACAGCAGCAGCATGGGGTCAAAAGAGTGGAAAAAATGACAGAGGGTGTAGGTCGGGAGAGCCACAGCGCAGATGAGGTCAGAAGTGGCACAATGACACAGTGGGAGGTCACGGCATCAACGTAGCAGCAGCATGAGGTCAGATAGTGGCACAATGACCGTTGGGAGGTCCGGGGCAGCGCAATAAACAGCAGGCATGGGGGTCAAACAGTGGCACAGAGAAGGGTGTGGAGGTGACCCCCAGAGCAAAAAAAGCAGAAGCAGCTGAGGTCGCGAAGTGGCACAATGACAAATTCGGAGGTGGAAAACAGTAGTGGGCCCACAGGTGGCACAAGCGAGAGTGGAGGTGATGCAGCAACAGCTGGGCAGAGAGTGGCCAATGCACAGTGTGCATGTCACGGCACCAAAAAAAAACACCCAGCATGAGGTATAGAGTGGCAAAATGACGTGTGTGGAGGTGGGTGGCTTTACCATTCCCTGGTAAGATGGTGGTAGGCAGATGGAGAAAATGGCAGGATGTGTTGGCCGGTGGGTGGGAAAAGTTCTGAGGGAGGTAGTGTGAACCAGGATCATTTCTCACAGTTTGGGGGAGGCGTCTTTGGCTTTTGTTTTGTCTGAGCCTTAAGGGATCGGCTCCCGGCCGATCCCGCCCGTTCTCTTGGGGCAAAGGTCAGTCGTTCCAATTTCCCGTGGACAAGCGGGTCTCCTTGGGGTAAATGGCCCCCGCCCCACTAACACCCCCTCTGATGCCACATACTGGGCCCGGGGGGAGGCAGCTTTTCCACTGCAAACTCGGAAATTTTCGGCCACACATCCAGTTTGGTCCCAGAGTCCAGCGGATGTCTACTGGGCGGCGGTGCTCTGGACCGGGGAGATGGGGGGAAAGAGAAACGTCCCTTTGCAGAGGTGGTGGAGTCTTGAGGGCAATGGCTGGGCCATGGGCGCTGCTCTGCTGTTTCGGGGCGGCAGGCTTGAACCCCCACATTTTGAGCCATGTTTTCCCGGCCACCGGATGGTGATGCTGCATTTTGTTGTCTAGAGTGTGCGAATTTATTCTAAAGAAGTAGAAATTCATTTTGAAATTTTAGGGAAAACTTTTTATTTGAATGAAGTTTGGGTGCTTGCGGGAAAAGGGGGGTTCTGTGAGGCACCCCACTATTTTTTGTCCCCGACGTGGGGCGGGGGAGTCATTTCCCTCTCCCGTTGAGTGGGAAGGGCTGCCGCGCTGCTTATTATGTCTCAACTAAAAAACTCACTTTTATACAGCGTTTTTGGGGGGTTTTCAGTTGTCTCAGAGATTGCTTTTTTTAGTTTTAATTCTGATTTTGTGGGGATTGGAATGAAATCCAGTGTACGTCCAATTTTTTGCTGATATAATTTTAATGTATTGCTCAGTTTTCGCAATTGAATATCCAAGGATTATCTAAGCCTGTTCCTGTTGTATTCATTTAAAAGAAACAGCGTTTTTACAATCCAAATACCACTTAATTTTTGGTTGTCCTTTTTTCTTTTGTGCAATTTAGATCCAGGGGTTAATTAAGCGTTGTTCTGCTGTTGTGGTCACTAAAAGAAAAGGTCTTTTTCACCGCCAAAAAGAAATTTTGTTGTAGCATAATTCATAACCGAAGATTAATTACAAGTTTTTCTGTTGTTGTAAAACGCTATTTTAACACGCTACAAAGCTGGTAATTTTTGGTTGCTCATTTCTGCTGTTGTGGTCACTAAAAGAAATGTTCTTTTTCACCGCCAAAGAAGCAATTTTGCCTTGTGGGATAATTTCATATCCAAAGGTTAATTAAGCCTGTTTGTGCTTTTATATTCAGTAAAATTACACAGTGTTTTTAAACGGCACATACAAGTAAATTTTTCCTAGCCATTTGGTGGAGCGCAATTTATATCAAGAGTTACCCAAGCTTGTTAGTGGGGTTCCATTTGGAGTCAAATACGGGGTTTGTGTATTTATCATATACAGATATCTTCATTAAACAGTGTCTGTACATTTTAGAACAAACAGTATGTCAGACAGAGAGGTGGCAGGTTCTTCACATCCGAGTGGCAGTGGCACAAACATTCTTGGAGCAGGCCCAGGTCGCAGCACAGCAAGGGGACGTCGCAGCAGGGGTCACTCGGTGAGGCCACAAACTGCCGCTGTCATCTATCGGCGTGTGCTGGACCAGCAACCCAAGGGTTCTTGATTGTTTGACTAGGTTATCCACTTCCTCCCAGATGACATTTGACAAAATCCAGCCAAGAGTCAGTGGGGGAAAGTCAGACACAACCTTAGTTGGATGGGCCCGGGGAGCGGGTCAGCAGCCCTCACCTGTCCTAACCCGCCTCTGTCCCATCCGGTTCCCTCAGCCAGAGATCTACTTGGGTCTGGGCTCAGCGCCACTTACAGCGAAGATGAACAATTTGAGGAGGGCAGTCAGCAGCTACTTGGCAGCGAAGAAATGGGACCAATATCCCTGCTTTTTGCAGTAGGCGGCAAAGTATAGATGTGGAGAGTGGCATGGGAGGTTTTGTTGTGAGGGGTCAGCCTCTGCATCCCAAGACCGATGATGAGGACAGCAGGGGACCATGAAACACAAATTGTGATGATTTTAGCCGACCGCACTTGGGAGCCGGGTGAAGCAAGGGCTTCATCAACGTCAGGAGAAGAGGGCGTCAGCTTGCACGTCAGGCAGCGGCGCAGCCAGCAAGTGGGTTGTGTGGCCGTGAGTCAACAGGGTAGCAGCAGAATGAGGTCGGGAGCCAGGTGGCCACGGGGTAGAAAACCCGCTTCGTAGGTCGAAGAAAGCAGCAGCACAGGGGCTCAGCGACGCAGCGACGGCAGTAGTCACTCAGTGCGGAGCGTTGGCGGTAAAATCAGATACTCGCCTGTGTGGCAGTTCTTTGCTAAGACACCGGAGGAGCCAAATATGGGTATATGTAGAATCTGGGGCAAAAAAGTGAAGCGTGGCCAGGGAGCCAACGTATGCACCACGGCCCTCCCTCAAAAACATGCAGCGTCACCATTGGTGGTTGGGAGAAACGTGGCTCAGATGTGGTGGTCCCATCCAGACGCCGCCCCAACAGCAGCAGCAGCGCCCAGTGGCACATGCCATTGCAGCCAGTCAAGGCTCCACCACCCTCTGCAGAAGGGAGTGTTTCTCTTTGCCTTTCATCTCTCGGTCCAGATGCACTCTGCCCCCCAGTAAAAAGGTCGGCTGGACTACTGGGCAGCCACACGGATGTGTGGCCGCAATTCCCGGGAGTTTGCAGTGGAGAAGCTGTCCTGCCGGCCAGTAGTGTGGCATCCGAGCGGGTGTTCAGTGCGGCGTGGGCCATCGTTACCCCAAGGAGAAATGGGAAATGTGGAACTACTGACCTTTGGGCAAGATGAATCAGGCATGGATCGGCCAGGATTTCCACATACCCAATGCCCTTTGGCGTCAGACTACATCAGCCATGACCCTCACCCAAACTGTGAGAATGAGTTGGGTTCACACTACCTGCCTCAGCCACTATCTGATGCCGCCACCTGCCTGTAGCCACACATCTGCTGCCAGTTTCTCCATCTTGCCTACCACCATCTTTCACAGGGACTGGTATTGCCCCCCACCTCCACACTCTGTCATTGTGCCACTCAATGACCTCATGATGATTGCTGCTGTTGCTGGTGCCGTAAACATCCACACTGTGTCGTTGTGCCACTCTCTGAACCTCATGCTGTTGCTGCAAACACCTCCACTCTCTGTCATTTGTGCCACTCTGTGGCCTACTACTGTTTTGCCACCTCCTGGGAATTTGTCATTGTGCCATATGTCTGACCTCTGCTGACTTTCTGTGGCTGCTGCCGTGCCCTCCACACTGTGTCATTGTGCCCCTCTCTGACCTCAAGCTGCTGCTGCCTGACCTCACTCTCGGTCATTGTGCCACTCTTTTGGGGCCCACTAATGTTTTGCCACCTCCAGAATGTCATTGTACCAATGTCTGACCCCATGCTGCTGCTGTGGCTGCTGCCTTGCCTCCACACTGTGTCATTGTGCCACTCTCTGACCTCATGCTGTGCTGCCGTGACCTCCACTTGTCATTGTGCCACTTGTGGCCTATACTGTTTTGCCTCCTCCAGAATGTCATTGTGCCCCTGTCTGACCTCATGCTGCTGCTGTGGCTGCTGCCGTGACCTCCATCTTGTCATTGTGCCACTCTGTGGCCTACTACTGTCTTCCCACCTCCAGAATTGTATTGGGGCCACTCTCGGGACCTCATGCTGCTGCTGCCGTGACCTCCACACTGTGTCATGGGGCCACTGTCTGACCTCATTCTGCTGCTGTGGCTGCTGCCCTGACCTCCACACTGTGTCATTGTGCCACTCTGTGGCCTACTCCTGTTTTTGCCACCTCCAGAATGTCATTGTGCCACTCTCTGACCTCATTCTGCTGTGGCTGCTGCCGTCACCTCCACACTTTGTCACTGATGTTGCCACCTGAGCCCTCAGCTTGTTTTTTTCAGCTTTCTCTGCCATGACTTTATCATGCTACATTTCCGCTTGAGTTTTTTGGTCAGTTTTGCCCTCTTAAGTGCCCAGGGACTTTTATAGTGAAACGATTCTAAGAGAGGCGGCAGTCATATGCGTGTCCTACTAAAACACAACATTGTATGAAGACCAAAACAAGCTCCCTCTGCATATTTAAGCATGGCACAATGTTTTTACAGCACCCTGCAGGCTCTGGTTTCAGCCTGGAAATAGCTGTTTTTTAACGTGATTCGTCGCAAAGCAATTCGGGCCGAAACAAATTTTGTCTGGAAATTTGGCTAAGTCACCGAATTGAATTTTTGAGAACTTCGCCCATCTCTAGTGTTGACGCAGGGCCGTGGTGCCAACGTTAGCTCCCTGGTCACGCTTCATTTTCTGGCCACAGATTCTACATATACCAATATTCGGCTCCTCCGGTGTCTTAGCAAAGAACTGCCACACCGCGAGTAGTGATTTTACCGCCAAAAGCTTCGCACTGGAGTGACTACGACCGCCGCTGCCTCGCTGAGCCCCTGTGCCGCTACTTTCTTGGACCTGCGAAGCGGGTTTTCTACCCCGTGGCTCCTGACCTCGCACTGCTGCTAACCTGCTGACTCACGGCCACACTGCCCACTTGCTGGCTGTGCCACTGCCTGATGTGCAAGCTGACGCCGTCTTCTCCTGACGATGATGAAGCCCTTGCTTTACCCGGCTCCCAAGTGCGGTCGGCTACATCATCATCGATTATTGTTTGTTTTTCACTGCTGTCCTCCTTTCAACGGTTTGGTAGGGCGGGGGTGACCCCCTCAAAACCATGCCTTTCCTATCCCATTTCTCCACATCTATACTTTGCCATTTACTGAAAAGAAAGCAAGGGATATTGGCCCCATTTCCCCCTTCCCAAGTAGCTGCGGGACTGTCCTCCTCAAATTTTTTCATGCTCGTTGTATAGTGGCGCTGACCCCCAGAAAACCATAGTTGATCTTCTAGCTGGGGAAAACTGGAGGGGCAGAGGGGGGTTTTGAGGAAAGGTGAGGGCCGCCTGATCCACCCCCGGGGCCCCATCCCAACTAAGGGATTGTTGAAGTTACCACCTCCCTTTGGCGGGGTTGTAAAATTTTTCATCGGGGAAAGGGAAGTGGATGCCCTAGTCAAAAAAATTTCAAAAACCCCTTTGGGGTTGCTGGTCAACACACGGCCACAACATGACCCCGGCGTTTTTGGCCCCAAAACCGAGTGACCCCTGCGGGCGACTTTCCTCTTATGTACTGCTACCTGCCCCTCCCCTCCAGGAATGTTTGTGCCACTGCCATTTGCATGTGAAAAACCCTTTCCCACCTCTCTGCCCTGCCCATCCCTTTTGTTAAAAAATTTTTCAAAACTCTGTTTAATGAAGATATCTGTATATGTTTTAAATACACCCCCTGTTTTTGGGTTCCAAATAAAACCCACTAACAGGCTTTGGGAAACCCCGGGGATATAAACTGTGAAAAAAGAAAAGAGAGCGAAAAAAAACTTTATTTGGGGGTATGGGGGGTTTTTAAAAAACGCGTGTATTTTTACTGACAAACCCAAAAGCAAAAACACGCTTTAATTTAAAACCTTGGTTTTATAAATTGCGCAAAGGAATGAGCACCCAAAATTTTTAAAAACTGGTTATGGGGGCGGGGTTTAAAAACGCCATGTTTTTTAAATGATTTAAACTAAGCAAAACCCGGTTTTTAAAAAACCCTTGGATATAAATTTGCGAAAAAATAAATAATGAGCGGGCCAAAAAAGGGAATTGGTATGGGGGCGTTTTTAAAAAAAACCGGTGTATTTTACTAAATTAAAAACAGGAGAAAAACACTTTAATTCCCCTTGGGGATATAAATTGCGCAAAAGTAATGGCAGCCAAAAATTAAAGGGGTTATGGGGGCGTACTAAAAAACGACGTTTTTAATTTTTATGACTAACAAAGCAGAAACCCATGTTTAAATTTAAACCCCTTTCAGATAAAAAAATTATGTTTACAAAAAAATTTTTCCCTTCTTTGGAATTGGGAAAAAAAAATGTTTTTTTTACTGACTAAAATAGCAAAAAAACATGCTTAATTAACCCTTGGGAAATATACATTGCGCAAAAGAAAAGAGCGGGCCAAAAAATTAACAGGAAAGGGCGTTTTTTTAAAAACGATTTGTTTTTTATTGATAAAACAGCAGAAAAATGTTTAAAGGGGTTTTCCCAAAGGAGTCCCTTTTCCCGCTAAGAACCCAAATGTAAAAAAAAGTATGGAGCAAAGAGAGAGAGAGTGAGGGGACGACACCCAAAAGGAGCACAGAGCTGCAAAAGGGGATTGGGGGAAAATGCTCACTAAAATAATCAAACTAAAATTGTGGATTCTGTATAAAAACAACAACAGCTTTTCCACAGCAGATTGAAAATTCTTCATGGGTTTTCTGTCATCAGATAAAACCCGGGATCTTCTCAGATAATCCCCAATAAACTAGGGCTTCTTTATACAAAAAAAAAAACATATTTCTACCGGGACTTGAAAAACTTCTGCAGTCAGGGTTTTTATCAGTAAGAAGTTTTCTTTCCCCAATCCGGCCAGCAGTTTGTAGGTGTATCTAATAGAAGCTTTGAAGTTAAAAAAAGGGGGGTGTAAGCAGCCTGCTCTCTCAGGCGTGATAAATTTTTTAATTTACAATTATTTAGAAAAATAGAAAAAGTGATTTAAAAACCCCCTTTTGGAGGATCCCAGTCCACTTTTCAAACGTGGCAAAAAAAACCCTTTTAAATTTAAAAATTTGGATATAAAATTATGTACAGGAAAAATTTCTTCCTTTTAGCATTGAAAAAAAACCATTCTTTTACTTGGGCTTTCCCAAAAGCCGAAACCCGCCTTTAATTAACCCTTGGTTTAAATTGTGCAAAAATAAAAGAGCTGCCCAAAAATTAAAAAAGGTATGTGGGGCGTTTTTAAAACGAATGTAATTTTTTTCTGACTACAAAAAGCAGAAACCCCGTTAATTAAACCCTTCGGGGTAAAGAATTAATTTCTTCCCAGGAAAAAAATTTTTTCCCTTTTGCCGTTTTAAAAACCCCCGTTTCTTTTTTGACTAAAAAAGAAAAAAAACCTTATTTAATTTTGGTTAAATTTTGGTACGGGAAAAAAAAAAATTTTGGCGTTGGAAAACACTTTTTTTTTACTGACTAAAATAGCAGAAAAAAGTTTTAAAAACCCCTTTGGTTTTTTTTTTTTTTTTTTATAAAATTGCGAAAAAAGAAATGAGAAAAAATTTAAGGGTTGGGATTGTAAAAAACGCGTTTCTTTAATGAATACCAGCAAAAACAGGCTTGGTTAACCCTTGGATATTCAATGTGTCCAGAATGCCAGTAGCTTAAAATGATTGGCTAAATTTGGGCCCAAATGGCTTAAATTTCCAATAGCCACAAAATCAAAATTGAACGTAAGAGAAGTAATCTCTGAAAAAAGCTGTGACCCTAAAAAATGCTGTATAAATTTTTCTTTTTTTTGGGAGAAGAGGAGTGTGAATGCCAGCGTCGGTCCCGGGTTCCCCCCGGCTCTGATTGGCTTTCTCTGCATTTTGAGGATGTTCCTTTTTTCTCCCCCAGGGTTTTTTGCCCCCTGTAAAGCCCTGTGCTTTCAGCCTTTTATAATTAAAAAAAACGGGTTGTTCCCGCGAATCCCCCCCAAATTGCTTCGTTCAGAATCGAAATTTTCCTGAAATTCTAAACGAATTCCACTTCATTAGAATCAATTCACCCATATCTTGTTATCTTGTTGAGACCCTGGTAGTCAATGCAGGGACGTAGAGAACCATCTTTCTTTACCACGAAGTAGAAGAAGACTTGCGGATGAAGCCTTTTTGAAGGTTCTCTTTAATGTAGGCCAACATGGCATGAGTCTCGGGTATTGACAGACGATAGACTCTGCTTGCTTCTCACAGAAGACATTAGCGAGTTCCTGGTATGCAGATGGGAGACCAGGAAGTGGAGTGCAAGGTGTCAATGGTGAAGTGGCATGCAACAGACAAGGTGTCATGAGACAGAGGGAATGGCAGTCTTGTCCCCAGTGTGTGACCTCACCCATTTGACAATTCAGCAGTGAGAATGGCGCTGTAGCCACGGAAGTCCCAGAAGAACAGCAAAAACCATCTTCTAGTTACGTAATGCCCCCACTTGAGGTGTCAGAGTTTCAGTATGAAATGGAATGGACAACATAAACAAGAGTTTGTCAAGACAGAAGATAATACTTGGAAATAAGAAAAGTGTCTGAACCAGAATCAAAGAAAGATGTGGCTTGAAACAAGGTACCAGATGAGAAACGGAGTTGGACCAAGATGGTCAGATATGGAGAGGTAGTGCTCACAACCAGGGATGCCTCTTCCATGTAGCCTAGGTGTGGGAGTTTCCCGGACGCAATGGACAACTCATATGGAAATGCTTGAACTGCCATAGTAGAGGTAGAGATTCTGCTGGTTGTAGGCGGGAACGTTCTTGCTCAGACAGGTGGGTTCTATCCACTTGCATCAGCTTTTCAGAAGAACCCATTGGTGGGAGCAGTGGAGGCCGAAGTAATTAGAGGAAATTGACAGGGCTGGACAGTTTTATGCTGTTGGCATGTCTCCAATGGTCTCTCTGCAAAGCGGATGTCTATTCTTGCAGCTAAAAGAATAAGTTCATCCAAAAAAGATGAGAGAAAGGGAGTTCTCAACCAGAAACCTCGTCTTTGATCCTTCTGGGGAGGCCTTTCCATAATGTGGCTATCAGAGCCTTATTATTCCATGAGGGCTAGGACTCGAGGGTGCTGAATCGTACCGCATATAGCCCAACCATAGAATCACCTTGTCACAGGCAGAGCAGAGAAACCGCAGCAGAAGACACGTGTCCAAGTTCCTCAAATGCATTGCTGAATGCCTCTAGGAATGCTTGAAGATTGGTCATCCATCACTGGGTCCTCTCAGTTCCAAAGGGGTTTGGCCCAGGCCAATGCTTCGCGGGACAGGAGACTTAAAATAAATGCCACCTTGGCTCGCTCAGAGGGAAACTGATGTGCCGTCATTTACATAGGGATGGAATATTAACTGAGGAACCCCCAGCTGGACTTCAGGTTCCAAACAAATCACGGTGGGACAGACAGGTGCAGTGTAGTGTCCGCAGGTGTCACAGGAGCAGAAGGAGGTTGACTTGCCATGGGCAGTGCAAGGTATAGCTGGAAGTATGCAGTCTGCAAGACTGTGCAAAACGTCCATGAGCTGGTCTATGCAATGACCCTGTAAGGCCACTACAGCAGAGATGCTCTGGAGGTCAGATAGAGTTGTAATGCTGGATCACCACAAACAGTGTTATAAGCTACGTCAGAAAGCGGAGTCTAAGGAGTCTTCCAGTTTTCACCATAGCCCGCTGTAAAGCCGGTTGGACTTTTATAGTGGGAGTAAAGCATGGTACCAGATGGACAGGCAATAGCATGGTCAGGGCCAGGCAATAAGGTCAGGGCAGGTGGCAAGCAACATAGTCAATGGTAACAGGTAACAGGTCTGTCCAAGGAGTAGCAGGACAAACAACAACTATCTCTCTGAACACCACCAAAGAACTGACAGAGTGCTAAGGGAGTGGACACAAGATATAAGGTCGGTGTCTGGCGATTAACCAATCACCGGTTGAATTTCACAGAGCCAGCATGCGTGCCCCCTAGGGAGCAGGAATGCGTGGGACAGAGCAAAGAACTGTAGCGGAGCAGGAGCATGGAGAGGTGAATTTAGAGTGTGCTGAGCAATGGGGACAGAGCATGCCCACAGCCCGGCATGAGGGCGAAACTCATGACACATGTTATTTAAATTAAATATTTAGTATCATTAGAAAAACTATGGGTTATTTGAGTTATAATATGATCAATATGAAGAACAGTCAGTTCTCTGCAGTGTCAGACTGAAGATCATTGGGGCCACCAGAGTTACTGAGGGCCACTCTTGATACAGGACTTGTGCTTGGCTATTTTTAAATAATTACTGCACATGAAGGGTTTAGTAGGATATCTGTTAATTGGTTTTAAATTGAGCCCCAAATGAGGCTGTCTTCTGCTAGACCTTTGAGACCCTAAAATATTAAGCGTACATCAATGTGAGTACTTGGGTACTTGCCCACTTGCGTACTCTGGTGAGCCAGTCTGACCCTGGTTGTCTATTTTGCAGATAGTGAAGATAGTGGAATCAGATCAAGAAATGGCTTTGGTGGATACTTCGAGAGAGTTCAAGCGTAAAATGGGGGAATACACATATTTCTCACCTAGATTTAGATTATATCCTAGGTTGCAAAGATTATTGACAGACCCTAATTACGAAATTATTTGTCTATTGAGCATGATGTTGTGTTGTCTCAGGTTGATATGCCAGTAACCATACATAAGATATAAAAATTTTAAAATTAAGACTTAAGTCGCAATAGAAAAATTTTGGCCAAATCTGCTGACTCTTCTGTGACAGATGATGTTGGGGGAGAGAAGGTTCAGGCAAGTTAAATTTGAATGCTTAATGCTATTGTATGAGGGAATTGGAAGCAATATTGACAGAGATGGTTAAAGAGATACATTTTCTCTCTTACTATAATAACACAGGTGATATAGATCCAGGGTTATTATACGTTCCTTATAAGGCTTAAATGGGGCTATTTTATAAAATGACAGCTAGGAAGAAAAGGAGACATCTTTGGGTTAATCATTTTCTATCTCATTAATTCAGATTAGATAAATGAAGGCTCAAATCAACAGTCTACACCTTTTTAGCACTGGGGAACATAATTTCATTGTATTTTAATTTGTGGGCATGGATGATCCCAAAAATGTTTTTCATCACTTTTTTCTGTGCAGAAAAGTGTCAGAGAATTACTATGGTTCATACATTAATGCTTCTAACAAATGCATCTTTTCCTAGACCTCCATGGAGTGACTACTATAAGCAGCTGTGATGTATGTAGCCTTACATAACACAATGAGGAGATTTAAAAATATAAATAAGAAGATGTCCTTTGGGAGCACTGACTGGGGCTGACTGTTAACTATGGCATATGTCACTTACATCTCCTGTGTACCAACTAATTCCTACTCAGCCCCTCTCTAGCACAGTGAGATTAAGATATACAGTGGGGTCAGGTTGTATTTTCAGGTCAATGCACAATAATTCAATGTGTGCCCTGCTTTTTTTAACCTCAAACATGCAGGTAGATGCATCCAACTGTGTATGCATAAAGACACCTCCTCTGGTAAACCAGGTAATGCGTTTTAGGGTTCTGTTTTATTGAAAATATTTATTTGCAATGATCTGTCAAGTAACAGTAACAGTATTGATATGTCTGCCCCATTGAGTTATGATGTTAATGTTAGTACAATCAGCTCTCTTGGAAATTCTCTTCATGTTTCTGTTTTGTTAATTATGGATTTGTAATTGTTTTCTATACTCTCACAATAATTGGAGGCAAGTTTAGAGGTATTTTATACTGTATGTATAAAGGATTTATTAGTATCCATATTATGTGATATGAGTATACCCAAAAAGCAACCGAAATAACAAAAGAATGTGAGACATGCATTATAACTATTGAATAACTATTTGATGGAACAGGGTAAGTAGATAATTAAAAGGATGGCATACCAACCTAGTTTTGCCAAAACGATGAAGGGTACCTCTCCCAATGTGTACCATGAAAAAGAGAGAAAAATGTCTCCTCAATGATACTATGCCTCCACATGTGGCAACTGAAGTTCATTTATTCATTAATAATCATGGATTACACTGTTATAAGCAGCAAATCCATTGAACTTCTTTTTGAAGTACCCATTTTTCCCCATTCTCCTTTTCTCCCTGATAGTCTCACTAATGTACTACCTGTAAATTTAATGCAGACTAAATCATGATTCTATGTTTGATTGATTAAGACACTGATATCTTATGTATGGTATCACTTATACTGTTTGTTGGTCAAATCTTAGGAAAGGTATACTTTTAATCTTTCCTATGTTCTTTAACCCCTTAAGGACCCGGCGTTTTTTTTTTTTTGTTGTTGTTGACACATTCGTTTTTCCCTCCTCGTCGTCCCAGAGTCAATTTTTTTTTTCACCTACATAGACATATGAGGGCTTTTATTTTGCCAGACAAGATGAACTTTCTAATGGCGTTATTCACCGTATTATAGAATATACTGGGAAACCGCAAAAAAATTCCAAGTGGGACAAATTGTGAAAAATTTATTTTCGCCATGTTTGCGGGTATTTTGCTTTTGCGGCGTTCAATATTTGGTCAATACAATGTGTTATCTGTATTCTACAGGTTAATATGCATCCGAAAATACCAAACATGTAGGGTTTTTTCCATTTTTGAAAGGCCCCGAAAAAAAAATTCCAAATTTTTTCAAATTTTTTAAAAATTTTAAACCGCACGCCATTTTTGTGAAACCCAAAATAAATTTTTTGCACAAATACACTAGGGACCCCAGTGGTGTGCATTTTTTTGGGGGGGTGAAGTGTGCTTTTTAATGCAAGCATTTTTGAAAATCCCTGCAACTCTAAGGGACGAAAAAATTAACCAAAAAACGAAATTTGGGGGGGTTTTTTTTTTTTGGAAATTTTTTTTTTCTTCTATGGTGTTCAGCGAAATTGGATAAATGTTTTTTTAATTAGAGATGGGGAAAATTGATTCTAACAAAGGGGGAAAATTTCGTTTAGATTTCGGGAAAACTTGGGTTTTTCGGAACAAATTCAAAACTTTGGGGTACTTCGGGTTTGAAACGAAGTGGGGCTTTTGATTAAATAAAATGGCTGCGAGCACATGGGCCGTTACTTTTGGGGCAAAGAACCCCTGGGGGGAAAGAAGGGCATAGCCTGCTTGACATGTGCAGAAAATGAAGCCAATCAAGACCGGGGTTTCTGTGATGTCACTGCACTATATAACCCCGGGCCGACGCCCGGGAGCCACCTCCGCTCACTGTGCTTACCCGGGGGAATGCGGCCGCGGCTGATAGCCATATTTAAGAATTGTTTGTTAAATAGCAAATTTCTTGGGTGTCCCATCTTGCTCAGAGACTGTTCTTTTAAGGGTTCTATTTCAAATTTTTTTGGGGTAGGGTTTCTGAAACCCATTTTTGCGCCCCACGCAGCTGCATATACATTAAAAATACCCCAAGGGGGAAACCCAACCACCCCCCCCTTTTTGTATTATTTAAAGAAACAGGGGTTCCCTACAATACAAATACCATTCTTTTTTGGCTGCTCAATTTTTATTGCGAAATTTTACACCCGGGGGTTAATTAAGCGTTTTTTTTTTGATGGTTTTTGGACCCCAAGAAACCGTCTTTTTAAAAGGGCCAAAATATATAAATTTTTCCTTACCTTTAATTTTTACAAGAAAGGGTTTAAATTTAAAAACTGAAATTCCTTGTTGTGTGTCGTAGAAAAAAAGAAATTTTAACACCAACAAAGCTACTGGGTTTTGTCCCGGCTCCAATTCTTTGGCGCAATTTCCCATCCAGGGGTTTAAAATTAAAGCTTTTGTTTTCCCTGGTGTGCTGACCCCAAGAAACCGTCTTTTTCAACGCCAAAATATATAAAATTTTTTCCTTTTAGCCTAATTCACAAGCAAAGGGTTAATTACAACTGTATCTCTTTTGTGTGGCTAAAAAACACCAATTGAAAACACGCTAAAAAAGCAACAATTTTGGGGCTTTTCCAAAATTTTCCTTTGGCGCAATTTACATCCGGGGGTTAAATTTAAAAGCTTTTTTTTGCGGGTTTTGCTGACCCCAAAAAACCGTCTTTTCAACGCCAAAAAAAAAATTTTTTCCGTCCAAAATTCACAAAGAAAAGGGTTAAATTTACAACGTATCCCTTGTTTGGGGCCCGGTAAAAAACCCACGAAATTTGTAACCACGCTAAAAAGGGCTACAAAATTTTGTGCGGCTCAATTCTTTGGCAAAATTTTAAACATCCAGGGGTTAATTAAGCGTTTTTTTTGGCGGGTTTGGCTGACAAAAAAAATACGTCTTTTTAAAGGGCCAAAAAATATAAATTTTTCCTGGTAGCCAAAATTCCCCAAGAAAAGGGTTAATTAAAAACTTATCTCTTGTTGTGGGGCCCGTAGAAAACCCCAAATTGTAACCCCCGCTAAAAAGCTACTAGTTTTGTGCGGCTCAATTCTTTGCCGAAAATTTACATCCGGGGGTTTAAATTAACGTTTTTTTTTCCCGGGGTTGGTTTGACAAAAAAAACCTTTTTTTTTAAAAGCCAAAATAAAAATTTTTTTTTTCCCTTTGTACCTAATTCAAAAGGGCAAAGGTTAAAAAAAAAACCCTTTTAACCCTTGTTGTGTCACGTAGAAAACACCAATTTAACACGCTAAAACCCAACTATTTTTTTGGGGCTCAATTCTTTGGCGCTTTTTAAACACCCAGGGGTTTAAATTTAAAGCGTTGTTTTGGGTTTTGTGAGAAAAAAAATAAACCGTTTTTTTAAAACCCCAAAAAAAATATACATTTTTTCCTGTAGCCAATTCATTTTCCAAAGGGTTTAAATTTTAACCCTTTGTTTGTGCTTTTAAACATTTAAAAAACACGGGTTTTTAAAAAAAACGACACTTACAAGAAAATTTTTTTCCGGGCCTTTGGGGGAGCGAAATTTTATACCCAAAGGGGTTTTACCCAAGCTTTTTACGGGGTTTAAATTTTTGGGAGTAAAAACAGGGTGTATTTTTATCATATACAGATATCATATAAAAAACAGTGTCTGTACATTTTAGAAAAAAACAGTATTCAACAGAAGGTGGCGGGCTCGCCCCCTGCGAGTGGCAAGGCACAAACTTTCCCCTGGAACAACCCCAGGCCCCAAACAAAAGAAAGGGGGACTCGCAGCGGGGTCACTCTTTGGGGGCCCACAACGCCGGCTGCACCCAAGGGGCCCCGTGTGTTTTCGGGAAAACCCCAAAAGGGTTTAAATTGTTTGGGTTGACTGGGTCACCCTTTTCCTTTCCTCCCCAATACACGACCCCCCCCCAACCCCAAGAGTCGGGGAACCTCAGACAAAACCAAATTATTTTGGAAAGGGCCCCCGGGAAGGGGTCAGGGGCCCCTTCACCGCCCCTCAGCCCCCCCTTTTGGTTCCCATCCGGTTCCCTCAGCCAAAAGATCAACTAGAGGGTCGGGGCTCAGCGCCACTATAAAAAGCGAGGATAAACCCCAATTTTTGGAAGGAGGGAAATCAGCGGGTACTTTCCCGCGAAAAAAAAGGGGCCCAAATTATCCCCTTGTTTCCTTGCATTAGGCGGCAAAGTATAGATGGGGAGAGTGGCAGGGGGAGGTCATGGGGTGAGGGGAAAGCCTCACATCCCAAGCCCCGGGGGAGGGGGACAGCATTGACGATGAAACAAAAATAGATGATGATGTAGCCGCCGCATTTGGGGAAACCGGGGTTGAGGCAAGGGTTTTATCATCGTCAGGAGAAAGGGCGTAAATTTTTGGGGTTTAAAAGGCAGCAGGGGCAGCCACAAGGGGGTTCTTTTTGGACGGAACACAGGATAGCAGCAGTTTTTGAGGGGGGAGCCAAGCCGGGCCAGGGGGGAAAAAAACCCCTTTCGCGGGTTTTCCAAAAAAGAAAGCGGAAACGGGGGGCTCAGTGGGGCAGGGCGGCAGTAGTCACTCGGTAATATCCGGTAAAAAATCCGATACCTTGGGGGTGGCATTCTTTTTAAGACACCAGAGGACCAAAATAGGGGTTAATTTAGAATCTGTGGGCAGAAAGTGAAGCGTCCCCCAAAGGGAGCTAACTTTGGAAACCAGGGCCCCCTTGCGCCAACACATGCACATCACCATCCGGGGGCCCGGGGGAGAAACGTGGCCAGAGGGGTTTGTCCATCCGCCGACGCAGCAAACAGCAAGCGCCCATTGGCACGAAATGCCTTTCCCACCCAGTCAAGGCTCCAACACCCCCTGCAAAAAGGGGCTGTTTTCTTTTTTTTACATCAAACTCCCGGTCCAGATGCTCCTGCTCCTGCTACCCATGGGGGCCACAGTTCCCTTCAGCGAGGGGATTGCAAAAAGACAACATTATTCGTTTCCAAAACCCTCCTAATGTGCAGAAACTGACCGTGCCCTTTTCCAAGTTTTTTGGTACTTTCAGGGCCCCTCCCTTTCCAAAAAGGTGGACTCTGCACCGTTAAGAACAAATGGCTTGTGCCGAGCCGAGAGGAGAGTTTCCAAGCCGTAATTTCCTTTTCCCAAAAAAGGGAGTACCCCCACTTCCCTAAAATGGGGAACAGAAGGTTTGGGGCCCTCCTTGAGCTTATCATTTTTTTCCAAGGTGCACGGCAAAACGCGGACCCCCGGGAGCTGTAACTACGGTCAGGGCCGTAAAATGTCCCCTTTAAAGGCCCACCGGGGGAATGTTTCTTTCCACCCAGGCACACCAAAAAACTTGGACAGGAACTCCGGGTTTCTCCCCCACGTTTTTCCCAAAAACCCCGGGTGCACCTTCCTTTAAAGTCCGCCTCCTCATCCTCCACCACCACCACCATCTCGGCCTCCAAAAGTAACTGCTCCATCATAAACCCCCATGGTTTTTGGGGCACACGGTTTTCCCCCATTTTACACCTGGCTTTCCTCGGGGAACTAAGTCACACAGGGAGGGGGAAATGCTCCGCGTCATGCAGCAAAAATCGATGGTGTGGTTTTTTTCCCCCGCCAACTGCAAAACGGAACCCTGGTTTAAAGGGCCCAAAGGGAGGGAACCCTTTTTGTCCGTTCTGCACCAAAGGGGGGGATTGGGCCAAACCCCCTGCATGGCCACGTGTTCAATCTGGGTTTTGAAAAGGTTCCTGAAGTCATCCCCCCGGTCTTCAGAACCCTTTTTGGAAAAAGGGCCAATAACTGTGCAGGGACTTTTTCCATGGGGTACAAAGCCAAGGGAAACCCTCCTCATTTTCAGCGGCAGAACGGCCCCCCAACCCCACTCTGATAAGCGATGTTTCCCCCCGCTGGAATTCCCGCCTGCACTGTTGGACCGACTGTATGAACAGAGAAAAAGGCCCTTAAAAGATTTTTTGATTTATCCGGAAACTGAAGTACTCCCCCCGTGTAACTTTTTTATGACAGCCAGTGGCAGCTCATGCGTGGGCACCGCCCCTTTGTTGAGGCCATTCAGGAGGCGACGTTTTTTGGGCAGCGCCAGGACTTTCGGGAAGAATAACACATTCCCTTTCTTCATGTCCCGGGGAAAAATTTCTGAAAAATCTGTCTGGGGAGGGGAAAGGAGACTTTGGGGGCTACATCTCGTTGGCCCATGAGCCCCGGGGGGGACTGAAAAAGGAGGAAGGGGGACATTGGGGGGGAAAAAACCAAAAAACATTGTCCCCGGGGAAATATTATTTTTTACCCAGGTTTTTAAAGAGGAAAAAGCAAGCACTGGAGGAGGTGGGGGGAGATGAAAATGACAGGGAGATGACCCCCAACACCGTGGGAGTATACAGTGGAAAAGGAGGAAAGGGGCCCCCCGGGGTCACTTTTGCAGATGGCCCGCAGCATGCTTTTTGCCCGGGAATTTACAGCCGAATAGTCAGCATCCGGCAGAGGGGGACTTTTTGGCTCTCCACCCTATTGGACCCTCGCTAACCCCCTTTTCCCAAAAAAAGGGGGCCTTTTTCCCAGCTATTTAGAGGGAAGACAAACTCAAATACTATAGGGAAATTCCTTAATCAGTTTGGCTGCTCCAAAGTGCGGGATCGTCCCTCCCCTGCAGGGCTGACCCCGGGGGGTTCCCCAGTGCTCCCCGTAAATAAATGGGCCCCGGGCTGCTTTGGGGGAAGGGGGGGAGGGGGAGGAGCAGTACCCCCTTTCCCTCAAATAGTAACCCCCAAATCTGGAGTCAATTTATGACAACTTCCTTCACCCGCCAAATGAGGAGGGCAGTCGCCACAGCAGCAAACCTCAGGACCTTTAGCATCCCTGAACTAAAAAGGTTGTGGCCACTTGGAAAAGCAACCTTTTGCCCAAATCCATTAGAAGGGTCCACTGGAAATAAATGGCACCAAAACTGGAAAGTTGGGCCGCAACTTGCCGATTTGCCCGTGGAGAAAACTGTCCTGCCCCGGCCCCGTTGTGGGGGCATCAAGCGGGTGTTCCCGTGCGGCGGGGGCCCCTCGTTTTTCCCCCCCAAGGGGAAAACCCCCCTTTTCCCCCGGGGAAAAGTGGAACACCCGAAACCCTTTTTCAAGAAAGGGAAACAGGGGTGGATCGGCCAGGAAATTTTCCCCACACCAATGCCTTAGGGGGTCAGTCTGGGTTTTAAACTACCTGCCCAGCCTAATTTTGATGCCGGCCCCCCACCTGAAACCCCACTCTGCTGACCCGTTTCTCCCCTCTGCCTACCACCAACTTTACCAGGGACTGTATTGACAACCCCAAACCCCAAAACTCTGTCATTGTGCCACTTTTATTACCTCAAAGCTGCTGCTTTCTGTTGCTGTTTGGGTTGGGGACATCCACACTGTGTCCCTTTTGCCACTGTCTGACCCAAAGCTGCTGCTGTGGCTGCTCCATGTCCTCCACAAATTGTCATTGTGCCACTTGGGGCCCGAAACCCATGCTGCCCGGGGCCCCATTACCTCCGCTCTCAGTCATTGTGGGCCCCTCTGTGGCTTTCCCCTGTTTTTTTCCACCCCCAAAAGTCATTTTTTGCCACCTGGGCCTTTACTCATGCTGCGCTGGCCCTGACCCCCACAACCCGGGGATTGGGGCCCCTCTTTGGCCTAATAAATGTTTTGGCCCGCCCCCAGAAAAAGTCATTGTTTCCACTGGGCCTGACCTCCAAAAACTGCTGCCCGGGGCCCTGAAACCCCCACACTGTGTTTATTTTGCCACTCTGGTGGGTAATACTTTTTTTTTCCCGCCTCCAGAATTCCCCCCCCCTCCCCTCACTCCAAACCCCCCGTTTTAAATTTCCAAAAAACCCCCGCTCTCTTCTTCACTATCTTTGCATGCATATGTGTAGTTTTTCCCTCCCCCCCCCATCCCTTTTTAAAAATTTCCCCCAACTTTTCCCGGCCATTTTGTCCCCCAATTAAAAGCTGCAAACCCCCCCCATTTTGATGGCCCGCCCCCCCCCCACATAGAGTCTGTAGCCAAACAGGGAATTAAACCCGTTTTTTCCAAAAACCCAGATCCCTCTTTCCTAAACCAGTTTTTGAGCCACTTATTCACCTCTCTAATCTCCCGTCTGCAGCTATATCACTGCATTCTAAAGGCAAAGACTCTACAGAGATTCTGCACATGATGATCTATCAGATCTGTGGAATATTTAGTTTTCACTCAGAAATCTTTAATGAAGGCTATTTTCATTGATCTCCACTTTCTTGCTATAAATAGTTTTGAAGATCTCTAGAATATCTAAAAATGTTTAAGGTTGTATGTAAAAAGTGATATGATTTATGTAATAACTGTACGACTCCCAGACAGGAAGCAGTATAAATAGGCCTTAGTTCTGAAACTGTATTCAAAGCATAATTATTAGATAAAAAAGGAACAAATATATCCATATCAGCAAAAAATAAAAGGAAATACTTTTGAACACAATGTTTTCTTAAAAAACACAATAAATATTTGTCATCTCTTTCTTTCAACATACAAAAGAATTGAGTGCTTTACATTGTTAAGCAAAATGCAACCTAATGAACAGTCAAATTGTCTTTGTTGAATATATATGATCATTTCGCACCTCTATAAATTTTACAGAGTTCAAGTCCCAATTAGAATGTACACAGAGGAATTTATATCCTCATTAGTGGTTCTGAAACAGCTTGAGACTTATACATCAGACAGAAAACGTCAATCCGCTCAGAGGAAATTTTTACTGGCTACAATTTTTATAATTAAGTTTAGGTCTTTTAAGTTTATGATTAGAAAAGAAAGCAAAAAGTGGATCAAAGTTATACATTGTACAAATAGTTTATGACATTATAATATTACTCGATGAACATATTTATTTATTTTTTACATTATCATTCAAAAAAATTAAAACAACACATTTTTTCAAGTACCGAATACATATTTGTAATATTACTTGTGTTGTAATATTGTTTGTGTTGTACCCTTTAATTGTAGTGCAAAAAAAGGCTATATATTGTAATATTCTTATAAATTGTTATAAATAAAGAGCTATAGTTTAGTTATTATTATTTTTATTATAATTATCATTATAGAATACAACTATAATAGCTTTGTTAACTATTACACATTTTTGCATAAATTAGCATACATAAATGTATGCCTTGGACTGACAGCCAGGTGACAAGTACATCAATAGTACATAATATTGAACATCATTTTACAGGATGAGCTATATGGTATTTTTTGTTTTGATAATAAATGGTTATAAAAAGTATAAAAACATTAAAAATGTTGGCAGAAAAAGTCTGCATAGTACATCTAGTCTGTCCATATATCTTTTGCTTTCTTTTTGAAATAATATTTGTTGACATTGTATCTGACCCCACCCTTAGCTAGTTTCAGATTGTGTCCTCATATTCTTGTGTTTAGTTTTTTATTAGAGACACTTCCATCCTAAACCTTTTTTAAACATATTTAAAGGTATCTATTATGTCCTCATTTTCTTTCTTTCCTCCACACTATACAAACTGAGTTCAGAAATACACTCAACACATTGTTAATGTGGTAAATGACTATTCTAGCTGCAAACTTCTGGTTGTTAATGCAATATCTACATAGGTGTATAGAGGCCCATTTCCAACAACCATCACTCCAGTGTTCTAATGGTACATTGTGTTTGCTAACTGTGTAAGAAAGATATAGGATATTTTGAAGACCCTTGAAAACCCTTGTGCAAGTATGTTAGCAACCCTGAAAACAGTTTTACTGATTAGAGAAGCTATAAAACTGACCTTCCTTTGAGCTAGTTGAGAGCTTTCATATGAAACTTAACAGTCTATTTTTGTGCTGAAAGATGAAGGCTATCCCATGCGAGAAATTGCCAAGAAACTGAAGGTTTCCTACAATGGTGTGTACTACTCCCTTGAGAGGAGAGCACAAACAGGCTCTAACCAGAGTAGAAAGAGAGGTGGGATGCCCGGCTGCACAACTGAGCAACAAGACAAGTACATTAGAGTCTCTAGTTTGATAAATCAATGCCTCACAGGTCCTCAACTGACAGCTTCATTAAATAGTATCCGCAAAACGCCAGTGTCAACGTCTACAGTGAAGAGGTGACTCTGGGATGCTGGCCTTGAGGGTCAGAGTGGCAAAGAAAAATCCATATCTGAGACTGGCTAATAAAAGGAAAAGATTAATATGGGCTAAAGAACAAAGACATTGGACAGAGGAAGATTGGAAAAAAGTGTTATGGACAGACGAATTGAAGTTTGAGGTGTTTGGATCACACAGAAGAACATTTGTGAGACGCAGAAGAAATGAAAAGATGCTGAAAGAATGCCTGATGCCATCTGTCAAGCATGGTGGAGGTAATGTCTGGGGTTGCTTTGGTGCTGGTAAAGTGGGAGATTTGTACAAGGTAAAAGGGATTTTGAATAAGAAAGGCTATCACTCCATTTTGCAATGCCATGCCACACCCTGTGGACAGCGTTTGATTGTAACCAATTTCATCCTGTAACAGGACAATGACCCAAAGTACATCTCCAAATTATGAAAGAACTGTTTAGGGAAGAAGCAGGCAGCTGGTATTCTATCTGTAATGGAGTGGCCAGCACAGTCACCAGATCTCAACCCCAATGAGCTGTTGTGGGAGCAGCTTGACTGTATGGTACGCAAAAAGTGCCCATCAAGCCAATCCAACTTTTGGGAGGGGCTTCTGAAAGCATGGGGTGAAATTTCTCCAGATTACCTCAGCAAATTAACAGCTAGAATGCCAAAGGTCTGCAATGCTGTAATTGCTGTAATTGCATTCTTTGATGAAAGCAACGTTTGAAGTAGAAAATTATGATTTCAAATAAAAATCATTATTTCTAACCTTGCAAATGTCTGGACTATATTTCTATTCATTTTGCAACTCATTTAATAAATAAAAGTATGAGTTTTCAGGGAAAACACAAAATTGTCTGGATGACCCCACACTTTTGAACGGTAGTGTATTTTTTTAGTTCGGCTGTGAAATGCTTCCTCCTCATAGGCCTTATGACTGTGCTATCACATTATTTATGAATGTTAAGTTCTTAAGGGTGGTATTTATAATCTGTCTGCATCAGCGAGGAAGGCTATGACGGAGTATGTTAAGGATAGTCTCCGCAAGGGTCATATCTGTCCATCTATCTCCCCCGTGGAGGTTGGCTTCTATTTGTTAAGAAGAAGGATGGAGGTCTCAGACCTGCATAGACTATCGGGAATTGAATAAAGTTACTGTTAAACTCAGTATCCTCTTCCCGTTATCACAGATCTGTTCAATCAGATGGCTGGAGCTACCTGTTTTTCCAAATTAGGCTTATGAGTTGTCTATAATTTAATTTGTATCCGTAAGGGAGATGAGTGGAAAACTGGTCTTTAATACCCCTGACACTATGAGTATTTAGTGATGCCTTTAGGCTTAAGTAATGCACATGCGGTTTTTCAAAACTTTGTTAATAACATCTTTCGAAACCTCAATGGGAGCTATGTCATTGTTTATCTGGACGATATTTTGGTATTTCTCCTGATTGGTCTTCTCATGTGGAACATGTGCGCACTTTCATCACTTCTATGCGAAACTGGAAAAATGTCTCATTGGGGTCCAAGAGTTTAATTTCCTGAGTTATTTTCTTACACCACATGCCTTTCATATGGATCTCGTCAAGTTTCAGCCTATTGTGGATTGGGTATAGCCGCATTCCCTGAAAGCCCTGCAGAGGTTTTTGGGGTTTGCCAACTACTACAGAAAATGTATCCATAGCTTTTCATCCATAGCCAAACCTTTGACAAATCTTACTAAAAAGGGTGCAAATCTGCTTGAATGGGAACCTGAAGCAGTTTATGCCTTTGAAACCTTGAAAAGGTACTTAACTGAAGCCCACATTCTGGTTCAACCCAACTTCTTGAAGCCCTTTATTGTTGAAGCATCCTTCTGAGGTAGGAGTGGGTGCAGTTCTGTCGCAAGGGCCCCCCTTTCTGACTAACCTTCACCTCTGTGCCTTTTTCTTAAGAAAATTCTCCCACACTGAGAGTAATTATGATGTTGGGAATCGGAAACTTCTCGTCATCAAGTGAGCATTTGAGGAGTGGCATCATTTTCTAGAGGGGGCTAGTTACAAAATAATGGAACTCATGGATCACAAGAATCTGACTTGTCCCGAATCCGCCAAGAGACTCAATCCCAGACAGGCTAGGTGGGCCCTGTTTTTTTTACCAGGTTTAACTTTACTGTTCCCTACAGACCTGGTTTCATTATATTGGTTGTTTGCTACAGTAACCAGTCAGCAGATTGCTTTCATTTCCTTTGCTATGAAACTGACAGCTGGAATATGGTTGCCATAGAAATGTCAGTGTGTATGCCCTCAAAATAGTTGGCATAAATATCTTCTAATATAAGAGAGTATTCCAGAGCATTTCTTGATTACATACAGCTGTTTTTCCATCAAACAATTTTGTCAGCATGTTAGCATTTTTACAGTTTATTGAATAGTTTTACATCTGTACTACTATACTACAAGTTCACATCATTATTAAGAATTAGCACTCCATTCAGCACAATTAGCATGCTTATACTTATTAATTGTTCAGCGATTACTAATCTGATTACTCCTTTGTCTGAATTCACAAAACTGCAAGCAGATTCAGCTCATTGTGCAGATTAATACATGAATTTTTACTGTTCTTTGTCTCTATACATACTGTATGTGACATGAATACATACTGCATATATTCACTGTTTAGCCACAGCATTAAAACAGGTAAAGTAAATACCACTAATTATCTTCTGACAATGACATCTGTCAAGCGATGGGACTTATTGGGTAGTAAGTAAATATTCAGCTATTGAAGTTGTGTTGAAAGCAGGAAAAGTGGGCATGTCGAAGGATCTGAGACTCTCTGAGAATAGTCTAGCTGTGACGGTTAGATAACTGGGTAAGAATATCTCTAAGTCGTCAGGTCTAGTAGGGTTTTCTTAGTTTTCAGTGGTTAATACCTACCAAAAGTGGTTTAATAAAGGATGAAAGGGTGCCCAAAGTTCATTGATGCCCAAAGTCAGCAGAAGCTAGTCTACACCTTCAAAAGAGCTACTGTAGCCATTGGCTGGAGGTTTACCACTTGACTGTCCCCGAGTTTTCTGACCTTATAACCTGATGATGACCCCACCTTTTTAGGTCATGCATCTTTTTTACAGGCTCCTCGTCAAGCCATACTGTAAATCATAGTTGCTAATAAAAAAATCATGTTTCATGTCACAATATTCAAAGAGCCATAACTTTTTCACTTTGAGCTGCATGAACTTTTTATTTTCATGGTACGCTGATGTTTTCATTTGTACAATGTTGGTGCACAAAACAGTATTACTTCATTTTTCATTAATGAGACTGGATGGAAAATTTTTTTTTTATTTTTGTAGTGTTATGTGTATCTTTTTTAACAAAATAAAGTTTTTTTAGCAGAGATTTTTTGTTTTAAATATTCATTTATATACATTATACTTTGCATTTTTTTTAGATCCCTTAAAGAACTAGGCTGCATGACTGCTTGATCACCTTTATTACTTTACTTGTGACAGACAACCTATTAGATTTTAATGGGCTCATGTACACAGCAGACCCAAACAGAGGATTCTGGGCTCACCTCTGTCTGATCACATCTTACACAGCGAAATCCTCCCACATAGGCCAGACTTTTAAAGTTGGAGATGAATAGAAGCCCCTCCTCTCACATACAGTAAATGAGTAGTGAAGAGTTGTTGCAGCCATTCGTCAGTAGCTGCTGACAACACCCTGGGGAGCATGGTTTGTATGCCAAAGAGAATTCTGAAAGTTTCCAAGGAAATGCTATTAATTGGAGACATGCAATAGAGAAGAAGCCATAATCTCTGGCCCCAAGTCACAGGCAGAAAAGTAGACTCAAAGGCGACATGTAAGAATGGGGCTAGGACAGTTTTCTAGTGTCAAAAAGATGTAGTAGACCAGTTCTATAGATGTATGAACAGTTACACTCCAAACTTTGGCACAATAAGCACAGGAGTGACACTTTTTAATGCACCAAAGATTTTGGACATTCTGGGGCTGTGTTGCATCACATTCGTAGAAGTATGCACATTTATGATTATTAGACACCAAACTTTGCAGTTAGAACAGCCAGACCAGGTTAAAGGTGGTCTGCCTGAGCCAGACTTTCATATTGACACTTCAATACGCCTGTTTTTATGAACTGCAGAAGAACTGTTATGAATGTGTACCTAGTATTATAGTGTTATTTTATGCATAGTAGGCCATAGTGGATTTCTGCCTGGAAAGCCCTATTTGAGATGCTGCGATAGACTTGAATGAGGATCCTGCAGAATTCCAGATGGACAGATTCTATTGGAGTTTAACCTCATTTTCACTGGTCTGGGTATGTGACAGGACCCCATACTTCATTGCTGTAGTGTATGATTAGGGTGATAAGAAACTCAAATATTTTGATCCAGACTTTCATTGATTGTTTGAGGTGGTACAGTTGTCTTCTGATGGCCTAGAATGTTCTGCTGGCTTTCCCTTTCAGGGCCTCTGCTGCTGATTTAAAGCTCCTTGATTGATTAATATCCAGTCCAAAGAAGATGTAGCTGTAGGTCTTTTGCATACAGCAAGTACCTCAACTCATAGTCATGCAGGTTGAGGCCTGGTGCTGAGGAAGATTTCAGTGTGACATCCAGTTCATCGATGTATATGTTGAAAAGCATTGAGCTCAGTCTGTATCCCTGTCTGACTCTATGACCCTGCTGGAAGATTGTCATTCTTTTCCCATTCACCTCCACACTGCATTGGTTTCAATGTATGAGCTGTAAAGTTTTCTCTTTTATTCTGCTCTCCAGGAGTTTCAAGAACAGGTGGGGGTGTCACACTGACTCAAAAGCCAGTCTGAAGTCCACAAAACTGGCATAAATTTTCCCATGTTTTGTTTTGTGGACAGGCCTGTGGAATGTGTCTATGTGGTCAGTGGTGCATTTTTTTGGGCAGGAGCCCAGCTTGACTTGCTGAGGACATCATGTTGTGTGAGGAAGGTGAAGAATCTTCTATTGAAAAGTTTCTTCTGTAGTGCTGTTAACACAAATCCCTATGTAGTTAGTTGGATTGTACATATCCCCATTCTTATAAATTGCTGTTATAAATTGATAATATATAACTGATATAATTAGAGATGGGCGAATTTCTCAAAATTCGATTCGCTCACTTCGCCGAATTTCCCGATAAAAAATTCAGGAATTCAGGAAAACTTGACCAGATGTAGGTTATTCAGAGGACATAGAGTATGGAGCACGGACAGAGAACAAAGTACAGAGACCATTTCCTCCAGCACGTTGAGTAAAATGAGAAAAAGAATGCCAAGAAAAAGGGCACCTGGGTGTAACAGGAGCGTTAACCACCAGTAATTCCAAGTGAAGCTCAATTGGTCCGCACTCATACGGAGGGGCAAGCGCTACCCAGGTCTTGACAGTGTACTGAGGAAGGCTGGAGTTCTCACACTTCCGCTTCCGCACTCTGCTTCAGCACGACAGTTTTCGTTGCTGCGTCATCAGGGCATTTTAACCTGCGTGTTAATAGATGACGGACGCCAGCCTGGGCTCTCACCGCACCCACTGTAACTCCGGCCCTGGGTCATGCTGTGGCCCAGGACAGGTATAGTCAATGTCCAGTTCAACTAAAATGGTGGTTGAAAGATTCCTTTTTCTGGCACTTTTTAATCTGTGGGTCAGACAGGTTTAAGGGTCATGCTGCGGTCCAGGACAGGGTTTGTCAATGTCCAGTTCAACTAAAATGGTGGTTTCAAAGACTACTTTCTTCCGACACTTTTTAATCTGTGGGTCATGCAGGTTTTTAGGGTCATGCATGCGTTCCAGGACAGGGATATTCAATGTCCAGTTCAAGTAAAATGATGGTTCAATAATACTGCCTTCTGGCACTTTTTAATTTGTGGGTGATGCAGGTTTAAGGGTCATGCTGTGGTACAAGACAGGGATATAGTGAATGGTGTGTGACTTTTTTTCTGTGGCTTTTATAGCCTAAGTGTTGTGCCTAAGATGTAGCAGGTATCCATTTGACTGTTGTGGCTGTTAATTCCAACTTCTCCAGCCCTGTTTGGGTGTAAGAATGAAGGTGTTGTTGCTCTCCCATAGACTTTAATGGTCATCGGAGATGATCGACTATCGACTATCGAAAAACCTTATCGATGGTGGCCGACTATCGACTATCGAACGATCTCGATAGCCAACGCAATCGCTCAACACTACAGGTGAGGGCCGCTGACCCGCTCCCGGGCCATGCCATCTAAGGGTTGTGTCTGACGTTCCCACCGACTCTTGGCTGGGGTTGTCAGATGTCATCTGGGAGGAAGTGAAGGACCTAGTCAACCAATCAAGAACCATTGGGTTGCTGAACAACACACGGCCGCTAGATGACAGTGGCAGTTGTGGCCTCACCGAGTGACCCCTGCTGCGACGTCCCCTTGCTGTGCTGCGACCTGGGCCTGGAATGTTTGTGCCTCTGCCAATCGCAGGTGAAGCGCCTGCCACCTCTCTGTCTGACATATTGTTTGTTCTAAAATGTACAGACACTGTTTGATGAAGATATCTGTATATGATAAATACACACCCTGTATTTGACTCCAAATGAACCCACTAAGAAGCTTGGGTAACCCTTGGATATAAATTGCGCTCCACAAATGGGAAGGAAAAATTGACTTGTATGTGCCATTTTACTGAATATAAAAGCACAAACAGGCTTATTTAACCTTTGGATATGAATTATGCTACAGGATTTCTTCTGTGGCGGTGAAAAACAAAGTTTCTTTTACTGGGTACAACTGCAGAACAACGCTTAATTTAACCACTGGATGTAAATTGAGCAAAAGAATTGAGCAACCATAAATTACGAGCTTTGTAGCGTGTTACAATGGCGTGTTTTTTACGCTACACAACAAGAGAACAAATTGTAATTAGCCTTCTAATAGAAATAAAAAAGTGTATATATATAAAAAAGACGACCGCGCTCTGTTCGCTGTATAAGGTGCCAACTTAATCACAAGCAGTCCCCAAATAATCAAATTCCAAAATATGCAACCCCCATGCAAATAGTATAAAACAGTGTAAAACACACCTGTAATAGTGAAAACCACTTCCCCAGAGATTCTCACTGGTATGCTAAACATCAGCCAGGAACTCGCGCTAATCCGGTTTCTGTCCACTTCAATCTTCAGTTGGTGGATTGTCAGAAATAATATATAAAAACATACAAACAGGTGTTGTGTTCACCGCTAATACGCTCCGGCCGGCAGCTTTGAGGATCCACACATAGAGCTAACAGACTAGAGTGACGTCACTAAGGCTGTAGCTAACGAAAAGCGAGAAAGGCATACAAGACCTACGCGTTTCAGAGAATAACGATCTCCTTCATCAGGGTATAATGCCGGGGCTTAGTCTGGGCCTTATATCCGTTTCCACACCCTGTTTTTTTACAGAATGATGTACTTAAAAGACAATCAAGAATACATATCCCTAACCTTTAATATATTCTACCTCATAAAACAAAAATAATAAATACAAATAAATAATGCTGCAATGAAAAAAAACCCAATATGCACTTTAATGTGCAAAGGAATAAACAATCACTGGAATGCTGTCCCATTTAAAATCCCAAGGGAAAAAAGGAAAAAGGGGGGAAGTGAAAGAAAGTAAAATTCAAAGTTTTTTTTTTTTTTTTTTTTAAACGAACAACCTTAAAACGCAAATAGTTCAATATTTTGAATTCAAACCATTTGGTATTTGTGAATTCAAATTGAAAATCCACCTTGTTTCTGCTCTGAACATCTTACTTATTAGATCACCCCTTTCGCCAGTCCAGTTTCACACTCTCGATGCCAAAAAAGACAGTATTTTCTAATGAACTTTGATGTAGAATTTTTAAAGTGTTTTTGATAATGGGTGTCCCAGATAGCCTCTTCTTATATTGTATACATCTCCCTAAAATGCGGGTGGCTAATGATCGATTAGTTCTGCCCACATATATTTTCCGCATGGGCACTTTATAGCATATATTATCCTTTTGATTGAAGGTTATGAAGTTTTTATTTCAAACCTTTCCATTCCATTGCAGAATTCTACCATTTTGTTTTTACTATTCATATTAACAGTTTTACAACCGTAAAATTTTCCGCATGGAAAAAATCCTTTATGTGCTTCATTCACCTGCCATTCTCAAACTTATTAGAACGATAGTGGGGGCTAACATGTTTCCCAAGTTACGAGCTCTTTTAAAAACTACTTTGGGGAAAATCTGGTAAATATTCCCCCACCATTTTATCCTGTTTCAGAAGATTCCAATGTTTTTTTTTTATAATTCTTTTGAAAATATTGCTTTGATCATTTATATTGAATCACAATCGGAAGATAGTTACTTCCTCCGAAATTCCTATTTTTTCCGGTATTCAGATTTTTCTTTTCTTTAAAAGTATATTTCTAGGAAATGTTTTTATTTCATTTTTTGTTTTTTCAACATTTTTCCCACAATATCCTCTAGTAATAAATTGCTTCAAAAGTCGGCGTATCCGCAAGAATTGACTTTTGGGTATATTTGATAACCATCTAGTAAGATGGCAACTGGGGGATGGGATGAAGCTGTTGGTGTCATTTTTTTATGGTAACTTTTTGTCTGTAGAATTTTCTTGTTCTATGAATATAGTAATATCCAAGAAAATTTATAGCGGTTCTACTTATTTCTGAATTGAATGTTAAAAATATCATTATTATTAATTTCTTCCAAAAACCACATTTAATGATTCCAAAGATCTTTTCCAAATAAAAAAGAATATCGTCTATAAACCTTTTCCCTAAGGCTATATCTTCTCTCAGTTGTTTTAATCCTTTGCACATTAATGTGCATATTGTTGTTTTTTCATTGCAGCATTATTTATTTATTTATTTATTTTTGTTTTAAAGAGGTAGAATATATTAAAGGTTAGGAAATGTATTCTTGATTGTCTTTTAAGTAAAAATCATCTGTAACAAACAGGGTGTGGAACGGATATAAGGCCCAGACTAACCAGGCATTATACCCCGATGAAGGAGATCGTTATTCTCTGAAACGCGTAGGTCTTGTATGCCTGCTGGCTTTCGTTAGCTACAGCCTAGTGACGTCACTCTAGTCTGTTAGCCTGTAAAGTGTGGACTCCTCACGCTGCCGGCCGGAACGATTAGCGGTGAACACACCACACTGATTGGTATGTTTTTTTATATTATTTCCTGACAAATCCACCAACTGAAGATTGAAGTTGGACAGAAACCGGATTAGTGCAAGGTCCTGGGTGATGTGAGCATCCAGTGAGAATCCCCGGGGAAGTGGTTGCACTATTTCAGGTGTGTTTAAAACTGTTTTTTTACTATTTGCATGGGGTTGCATATTTTGGAATTTGCTTATTTGGGGACTGCTTGTGATTAAGTTGGCACCTTATACAGCGAACAGAGCGCATATCTTTTTATATATATACACTTTTTATTTTCTATTAGAGGAAATTGCAGCAGAGATTTCCTCTGACGATCTTTGTGCAGCTTGTTCCCTGAAACACCTGGCGCTTGTATCTAAAGTAAGTAGTTAGTTTTATTCATTTCTGTACATCCTGCAATTGATACTTATAGCGCCTTGTATTGGGTGTTGTGTATGAAAATTTTTGGGCTTTAGGGTAAATCTATTTGGTGTCGCTGTTTTTCTTTAATGATAAACGTATTTACATGATGCAATTTATTAAATGCCCTTCACACATAAAACCTTGTGTATAAAGTTTGAGGCTTTAGATAAAGCTACTTGATGTTGCCGTTTTTACCTTTAGGGGAACCTACTTACAGGGCCCTTTTTGCTAGACATATTTACATGCCTTTCGCTAGAAAATATTTACAGCCTTTCTGCCTAAACGTATTTACAGCCCTTTCTGCTAAACGATTACCCTTTTTGCTAAACGATTTACTCCTTTCGCTAAACGATTTACATCCTTTTGCAAAGTTTTACAGCCTTTTTCTAAAAAATTTTCAGCCTTTTTAAAAACTATTTTG
>JAODAL010041947.1:0-35350 GCA_025379985.1 Phyllomedusa bahiana
GGGCCGCAATCCCCTTCCCCCGGTGAGAGCCGGGCGCGAAATCCCCTTTCCCCCGGGGTGAACCCGGCGCCGAAAATCGCCTTCCTCGGGTGAAGCCGGGCGCCAATCCCCTTCCCCCCGGGTGAGACCCCGGGGGCGCAATCCCTTCCTGGGGGAGCCGGGCGCGCAACCCCTTTTCCTCCGGTGAGAGCCGGGCGCCAATCCCTTCCCCGGGGGTGAGACCGGGGCGCGCTCCCCTTCCTCCGGGTGAGAGCCGGGCGCGCAGTCCCCTTCCTCCGGGTGAGAGCCGGGCGCGCAGTCCCCTTCCTGCAAAGGAAAGAAAAATAACAAAAACTATGCAGTGCTGCGTCTGCCTCCTACAGACACTAGGCTGAAAACTGATCAGCCTGGCGTCAGGAGGGGGGAAATAGGCAGTGGGGCGGGCAACACTTTTGATCCGCCTAGTGTCCCCCCTCCGAAGGAAAGGGGCCATACCCAAGGTGCTGTGTCCCACAATGAATTATTGGCGAGAAAGTTATATTTTAGACATTACCTCTTTTTTCCATGTGGTCCAGATATTTAGTAGCCAATTCCTATGTTCTAAAGGCAGGTGCACATGGCATAACTTTCCCACATATTCTGAGAAAACCACATCCCATCAGCATGGTCCCCAAAAATATATTAATTGGTTATGGGACGACCATTGTAGTTAAAACCCTAACACTATGTGAACCTTAGAACTGAAAATTGGGTTTGAACCCCCAAAAATTTTACCCAACAAAATTTAAAAATGAAATTTAAAAAAAAGTAACTAAAAAGATAAAACAAGTCCTTACATAGACCAGGAAGAGCTGCTGGAAATCACTCTTTATTGAGGACAGGAGCTTCTTTGGGTCATGTACTTTATACACAATGTGGCCCTCACCTGGTGCCCATAGGAGCCACTCATTCTGGCACATGTAAAGAACAGTACAGAACAAGTAGTACCACAATGTATCCCAATAGGCCCTTCCATGCCTATAAGCAGCCATTCACACAGCTTTACACCTTCTTTCCATGATATTTGTGTAAAACAGGTACCCTGACAGATATAATGAAGCCGCATACCCAATCAAGAGAGCAAATGCAGTCCTATCTGGATTATGTTTATTTCCTATCACCTTTATGTGCAGGATGGAAAAGACCTTGCTCGTGCATGGAAAGCAATTAAATTTGGCAAATGGGACTACAGACATTTGCGCTACTGATTTCTATGGGCCCGACACGGCTCAGTCGGGGTAGCTTTTTCCTTGGTTGCCTTATGAATGGAGGGTGTAATCCCAGGTTAATCACCACTTATCTCAATCTAATCTAGACCAACCGGTGAGTTAAACCTGCACTCAAGACTGATACATTTCCCCTGGACAAATACACTGTAAGGCTATGTTCACACGATGTATTGCGGCGCGTACAGTACGCAACGCAATACATCGTGTCTTTCGGGAGCTCGTGCTGACCAGCGCATATTCCCGTGGCGCAGGGGGGCCGGCAGCCCGCTGGCCCCATAGACATGCATTACTCGCAGCGCGTGTTTGCCGCAAGTAATTGACATGTCCCTTATCTCCCCCGTGCGTACGATCGTATTGTACGAGCGGGGAGAGGAGGTGTAATCCAGTCTTCTCTATGAGAACTATGGATTAACGGAATTTCGGCGCACATCTCACCCGTATTAGAGAGGCAAATACGCGGCGAAATGCGAGCCAAATTACCCCGTATGAACATACCCTAATGGTATGTTCACACGGTTTGTTGGATTCATTTTATAGCCAAAACACGCATTCAAAAGTACTGCGCAAATTGCATCCAAAACACACCCAACATGTAGGTGCGTGTTTGGATGCGTATTTGGTGCAGCAGAAATGCACCCTACAGCTTTAAATAGGGCGTTTGCTGCATCAAATTAATCAAGAACTGACATGACAAGTCTTTGAACGGATCCGAAAGACGCTTCAGATCAGACGTCTGAACGCCGATGCGAGTTTTACATTGAAAGCAATATAAATCCCACTGCACATTGTTAGATGCGTGTTTGGGTCCATTTAGGGTCTGAAACACAGATCCAAACACGCATCTCAAAACTCATCCTAACACAGATCCAACACACCATGTGAACATCCCCTAACTATCAGGAAAGAGAATTCAGCTGCTGGTGTGATACTGTCAGGATTAGGTAGCAACTGCAGCAAACCTTCAGCTGTAAGAAGTATAAGGTCAGGATGTGTTTTCAGCCACTGGATGTAAACCACCAGTGCATTTCTTTACTGACTGCAAGTACAAACCTTACAAAGAGAACATGAAATGCACATAGACCCTTCAGATTTATTAGTACAATGCCAGGACAGTGTACCCAATACTCACACACTGGGGACCCACAGACGGACGGTCTTATCTCTAGAGGCGGAAGCGAGGAGATGTCCGGAGGGTGAGAATTCCACAGATGTTACTGCGTCTTTGTGGCCCACAAAGCGATACGCCCTCATCTGAGGCTTCATGTTCCAGACCATCACACACGAGTCCATAGAGCCGCTGGCTGCAGTTACAAAATCACATTATAAATACATGTGTATGTTCAAATTTCATCCAATGTTAAAGTTATTATTATTTAAAATTAGATAACTGCACCAGCAGAATAGTGAGTGCAGCTCTGGAGGAGAATGTAGGATAATTTATGTAATGTATGTACACAGTGACTCCACCAGCAGAATACTGAGTGCAGCTCTGGAGAATAACATAGGCTATAACTCAGGATTAATACAGGAAAAATAATGTAATGTATGTATACAGTGACCCCACCAGCAGAATAGTGAGTGCAGCTCTGGAGTATAATATAGGATGTAACGCAGGATCAGTACAGGATAAGTAATGTAATGTAATATATGTACACAATGACTCCACCAGCAGAATAAACAAAATGGTAAACAGCAGCATTTTAACACAAGCCACTAAACACAAAAAAAACTTTTAGTAGATGTATGCACAGCCTCCTTACCCTCGAACCAGTAAGGCCATCAAAGAGTCCAAAAAAATCCAAAAAGGATGCAGCATACTCGGGATATAGCAAACAGGTGAAAAAAACGTTATTCCTTTCTTCTGTTTGCTATACCTGGAGTATGCTGTGTCATTTTCGGATTTTTTTGCACCAGCAGAATAGTGAGTGCAGCTCTGGAGTATAATACAGGATGTAACTCAGGATCAGTACAGGATACTGAATGTACGTACACAGTGACTCCACCAGCAGAATAGTGAGTTCAGCTCTGGAGTATAATATAGGCTATAACTCAGGATCAGTACAGGATAAGTAATGTAATGTATGGACACAGTGAGGATTACTGTAGAATACATGCTACATGTTTGATGGTGAGGAGACCCTGTGAGGTTATTAGAATTGTGGTTTCCATGTCGCTCACCGATCTGCTTCAGGTTGGGATTGAAGTCCACGCTCGTCACGGTATCTCTGTGACCTTTAAAATTCCTCTCCAGGGAAGGATCCTCCTGAGAATAAAACACATCAGACATGAATAGAACTGATCACTGTACGGACACAACTTTCTCCAACGTGGTCTGTTTTTTTTAGATCCACCATTTTCCAGATACTTAATGGACCTCATTTATCAAAACCATCTAAGCAGAAGACTGGCACTGTTGTCCATAGCAACCAGAGCTCGGCTTCCAATCTTTACACTGCTCTGAAAAAATTAAAGCGAAGTGCTGATTAGTTGCTATGGGCAACAATGCCAGTCTAATGCTTAGATGGTTTTGATAATGAGGCCCAATATTTATTATCACAAGCACAGGGATGTGTGAAGGTCTCCTGTCAACTCGAACCTCGTTATCTGCCCTCCACTCCAGCACCCAGAAGAGCGGTCACCCATCTTTCCCTGAATGACAGACCTGTCATTGCTGGAGTCTAGTATTGGTACTACATGTTGATAAGACTACACTGGGTCATGCCGCCTGCGTGTTCTCACAACACAGATGTCCCTGCTAATGACACAACTGCAGGAAAATGCCATAGAAATCCCGGATGTGCTGCAAAAGCGGGATATTAGACACTGGGAACGTACCATACAGACGGGGTGGGGGGGTCGCGTAGATCCAAGACCCTGGGAACGTACCATACAGACGGGGAGGGGGGTCGCGTAGATCCAAGACCCTGGGAACGTACCATACAGTACGGGTGAGGGGGGGGGGGGGGGTCGCGTGGATCCAAGACCCTGGGAACGTACCATACAGACGGGGAGGGGGGTCGCGTGGATCCAAGACCCTGGGAACGTACCATACCGACGGGGAGGGGGGGTCGCGTGGATCCAAGACCCTGGGAACGTACCATACAGACGGGGAGGGGGGGTCGCGTGGATCCAAGACCCTGGGAACGTACCATACAGACGGGGAGGGGGGGGTCGCGTGGATCCAAGACCCTGGGAACGTACCATACAGACGGGGAGGGGGGGGGTCGCGTGGATCCAAGACCCTGGGAACGTACCATACAGACGGGGAGGGGGGGGTCGCGTGGATCCAAGACCCTGGGAACGTACCATACAGACGGGGAGAGGGGGGGGGGGGGTCGCGTGGATCCAAGACCCTGGGAACGTACCATACAGACGGGGAGGGGGGGGGGTCGCGTGGATCCAAGACCCTGGGAACGTACCATACAGACGGGGAGGGGGGGTGGCCGTCGGTGGATCCAAGAACCTGGGAACGTACCATACAGACCGGGAGGGTGTCCCGTTGAACCAAGACCCTGGGATCGTACCAGAGAGGGAGGGGGTCCCGTGGAACCAAGACACTGGGATCGTACCATACAGGGAGGGGGTCCCGTGGAACCAAGACACTGGGAACGTACCATACAGACGGGGAGGGGGTCCCGTGGATCCAAGACACTGGGAACGTACCATACAGGGAGGGGGTCCCGTGGATGTAAGACATTAGGAATGTACCACACAGTCAGGGGTCTGCCATACATGAGGGATATAGGAGGAGATGCCGCCACCCTATCATCAGATAGACACACTGTAAACAACAGACTGACAGCCGGGAGCTCTCGGGGTAACAGCAGACACACAGGCTGCGCCACAAGCTCGCTGCTCGGCCAGTCCCATCCAGGCAGCACTTACCAGCTGCTCCATGGTGCGGGGCGCTCTGTGTATTCTGCCTCCTTCAATGCTCTCCACGGCCCAGACTGCGACTACGAATCTGCCGCCCTGACCTTGTTAACTCTTCACGCACCTGCGCAGCCGCTCTCCGCACGGACTTGTAGGGAGGACGCTGCCGCTCCTACATGAAGGGGTTAATCGTACAGCGCGGCTCTCCTGCCGACTCCAAACTGAGAGGCTGAGCAGTGTGGGGGGGCGTGGCTAACGGACGACGCGTTGCTAGGTTACCAACTAGAGATGGGGTCGGGATATCCCTGAAGAACAGAAATGTCTGCACTTCCGGAAGTTCTTGGCTGTCAGGGCGGAAGTGAAAGGTCTACGAAGGTCCCAGCATGCACTGGGGGGCTGGAGCACTGTTTCTACTTATGGATTACCATAGCCTGGGTAGAGCTGGTATTAGTAGCAGTGTTAGAGGGGGATGTGTCAACACTACAAGGAAATACTGAGCATTTTTCACGAGATTTGTGCAGTTCAAGGGGTTGTCCAGTAAAAAGTTAAATTTTATATTATTGGGGCCAGTGTGATCCAAAAAAGAAAGAAAAAGTGTGCATGGCTATATTGTCACACGGGTGATTGTGGCCGCCATAGACTGCAGCCCAGGTCACTTATCATCTAGACACTTCCTGTCACACAGGTGATTGTGGCCGCCATAGACTGCAGCCTTGGTCACTTATCATCTAGACACTTCCTGTCACACGGGTGATTGTGGCCGCCATAGACTACAGCCCAGGTCACTTATCATCTAGACACTTCCTGTCACACGGGTGATTGTGGCCGCCATAGACTACAGCCCAGGTCACTTATCATCTAGACACTTCCTGTCACACAGGTGATTGTGGCCTCCATAGGCTACTGCCCAGGTCACTTATCATCTAGACACTTCCTGTCACACAGGTGATTGTGGCCGCCATAGACTACAGCCCAGGTCACTTATCATATAGACACTTCCTGTCACGCCTGTGATTGTGGCCGCCATAGGCTACAGCCCAGGTCACACATCATCTAGACACTTCCTGTCACACGGGTGATTGTGGCCGCCATGGACTGCAGCCTTGGTCACTTATCATCTAGACACTTCCTGTCACACCTGTGATTGTGGCCGCCATAGACTGCAGCCCAGGTCACTTATCATCTAGACACTTCCTGTCACACCTGTGATTGTGGCCGCCATAGACTGCAGCCCAGGTCACTTATCATCTAGACACTTCCTGTCACACCTGTGATTGTGGCCGCCATAGACTACAGCCTTGGTCACTTATCATCTAGACACTTCCTGTCACACCTGTGATTGTGGCCGCCATAGACTACAGCCCAGGTCACTTATCATCTAGACACTTCCTGTCACACAGGTGATTGTGGCCGCCATAGACTGCAGCCGAGGTCACTTACCATCTAGACACTTCCTGTCACACGGGTGATTGTGGCCGCCATAGACTGCAGCCCAGGTCACTTATCATCTAGACACTCCTGTCACACCTGTGATTGTGGCCGCCATAGAGTACAGCCCAGGTAACGTATCATCTAGACACTTCCTGTCACACCTGTGATTGTGGCCGCCATAGACTGCAGCCCAGGTCACTTATCATCTAGACACTTCCTGTCACACAGGTGATTGTGGCCGCCATAGACTGCAGCCCAGGTCACTTATCATCTAGACACTTCCTGTCACACCTGTGATTGTGGCCGCCATAGACTGCAGCCCAGGTCACTTATCATCTAGACACTTCCTTTCACACCTGTGATTGTGGCCGCCATAGACTGCAGCCCAGGTCACACATCATCTAGACACTTCCTGTCACACAGGTGATTGTAGCCGCCATAGACTGCTGCCCAGGTCACTTATCATCTAGACACTTCCTGTCACACCTGTGATTGTGGCCGCCATAGACTGCAGCCCAGGTCACTTATCATCTAGACACTTCCTGTCACACGGGTGATTGTGGCCGCCATAGACTGCAGCCCAGGTCACTTATCATCTAGACACTTACTGTCACACCTGTGATTGTGTCCGCCTTAGGCATCAGTCCTGGTCACTTATCATCTAGACACTTCCTGTCACACGGGTGATTGTGGCCGCCATAGACTACAGCCTTGGTCACTTATCATCTAGACACTTCCTGTCACACAGGTGATTGTGGCCGCCAAAGTCTGCAGCCCAGGACACTTATCATCTAGACACTTCCTGTCACACCTGTGATTGTGGCCTCCATAGACTGCAGCCCAGGTCACACATCATCTAGACACTTCCTGTCACACAGGTGATTGTAGCCGCCATAGACTGCAGCCCAGGACACTTATCAAACTAGAAACTTCCTGTCACACCTGTGATTGTGGCCGCCATAGACTGCAGCCCAGGTCACACATCATCTAGACACTTCCTGTCACACAGGTGATTGTAGCCGCCATAGACTGCAGCCCAGGACACTTATCATCTAGACACTTCCTGTCACACCTGTGATTGTGGCCGCCATAGACTGCAGCCCAGGTCACTTATCATCTAGACACTTCCTGTCACACCTGTGATTGTGGCCGCCATAGACTGCAGCCTTGGTCACTTACCATCTAGACATTTCCTCTCACACCTGTGATTGTGGCCGCCATAGACTGCTGCCCAGGTCACTTATCATCTAGACACTTCCTGTCACACGGGTGATTGTGGCCGCCATATGCAGCCGCCCATGTAACACAGAAACTAGACACTTCCTGTCACAACAGTGATTGTGGCCGCCTTAGACAGCAGGACAGGTCACTTATCATCTAGACACGTCGTGTCACACCTGTGATTGTGGCCGCCATAGACTGCAGCCCTGGTCACTTACCATCTAGACATTTCCTCTCACACCTGTGATTGTGGCCGCAATAGACTGCTGCCCAGGTCACTTATCATCTAGACACTTCCTGTCACACCTGTGATTGTGGCCGCCATAGACTGCAGCCCAGGTCACTTATCATCTAGACACTTCCTGTCACACCTGTGATTGTGGCCGCCTTAGGCAGCACTCCAGGACACTTATCATCTAGACACTTCCTGTCACACAGGTGATTGTGGCCGCCATAGACTGCAGCCCAGGTCTCTTATCATCTAGACACTTCCTGTCACACCTGTGATTGTGGCCGCCATAGACTACAGCCCAGGTCACTTATCATCTAGACACTTCCTGTCACACAGGTGATTGTGGCCGCCATAGACTGCAGCCCAGGTCACACATCATCTAGACACTTTCTGTCACACGGGTGAGTGTGGCCGCCATAGACTTCAGCCCAGGACACTTATCATCTAGACACTTCCTGTCACACCTGTGATTGTGGCCGCCATAGACTGCAGCCCAGGTCACTTATCATCTAGACACTTCCTGTCACACCTGTGATTGTGGCCGCCATAGACTGCAGCCCAGGTCACTTATCATCTAGACACTTCCTGTCACAAGGGTGATTGTGGCCGCCATAGACTACAGCCCAGGTCACACATCATCTAGACACTTCCTGTCACACGGGTGATTGTGGCCGCCATAGACTGCTGCCCAGGTCACTTATCATCTAGACACTTCCTGTCACACCTGTGATTGTAGCCGCCTTAGTCTTCAGCCAGGACACTATATCATCTAGACACTTCCTGTCACACCTGTGATTGTGGCCTCCATAGACTGCAGCCTGGTCACTTATCATCTAGACACTTCCTGTCGCACAGGTGATTGTGGCCGCCATAGACTGCAGCCCAGGTCACTTATCATCTAGACACTTCCTGTCACACCTGTGATTGTGGCCGCCATAGACTACAGCCCAGGTCACTTATCATCTAGACACTTCCTGTCACACCTGTGATTGTGGCCGCCTTAGGCAGCACTCCAGGACACTTATCATCTAGACACTTCCTGTCACACGGGTGATTGTGGCCGCCATAGACTGCAGCCTTGGTCACTTACATCTAGACACTTCCTGTCACACAGGTGATTGTGGCCGCCATAGACTGCAGCCCAGGCACATTTATCATCTAACCAGGAGGGGTCCCAACTGCGGCCCGCCAGCTGTTGGGAAACTACAACTCCCATCATGCATTTATATAATCTAAAACAGCGGGAATGATGGGAGTTTGTAGTTTCCCAACAGCTGGAGGCTGCAGTATGAGAATGCCTGATCTAGACCATTCCTGTCAACCTGTGATTGGGACCCTCCCATTTTACTACAGCCCCAGGTCACTTATCATCTAGACACTTCCTGTCACACAGGTGATTGTGGCGCCATGACTGCAGCCCAGGTCACACCATCATCTAGACACTTTCTGGGCACAAGGGTTGTAGCCGCATAGACTTCAGCCCAGGACACTTATCATCTAGACACTTCCATGATCACACCTGTGATTGTGGGCCTAGACTGGCAGCCAGGGTCACCTTATCATTAGACACTTCCTGTCACAATGGGTGATTGTGGCCGCCATAGGACTGCAGCCCAGGTCACCACATCATCTAGACACTTTCCTGTCACACCTGTGATTTTTGGCCGCCATAGACTGCAGCCCAGGTCACTTATCATCTAGACACTTCCTGTCACATGGGTGATTGTGGCCGCCATAGGCAGCACCCCAGGACACATCAACTATACACTTACTGTCACACCGGTGTTTGTGGCCGCCATAGACTGCTGCCCAGGTCACTTATCATCTAGACACTTCCTGTCACACGGGTGATTGTAGCCGCCATAGACTTCAGCCCAGGACACTTATCATCTAGACACTTCCTGTCACACCTGTGATTGTGGCCTCCATAGACTGCAGCCTTGGTCACTTATCATCTAGACACTTCCTGTCGCACAGGTGATTGTGGCCGCCATAGACTGCAGCCCAGGTCACTTATCATCTAGACACTTCCTGTCACACCTGTGATTGTGGCCGCCATAGACTGCAGCCCAGGCCACTTATCATTATACATGCCAACTCTCCCGCTTTTGGCGGGGGGGGTCCCGCTAATTGGGGTCCCCCCGCCACCCAGGCAGAGTTGGCGAACCTCCCGCCGCCAGCAGGCAGTGGGGGTTCTTTAAATGACCGCGGCGACAGAGTAGCGCTTTTGCGCTACTCTGGCGCCACCGGGCCACTCCTACAGGCGGGTGAAGCGGCCGCTCACCCGTCCGGAGTCTCGCTGTGCAGGGAGGAGGCAGGAGGGATCGTTCTCCTCCTCCCTTCTCCCCCTGTATGCACAGCGCCGGTGTGCGCTGCACTTACAGATCAGCGTCGCAGGGGATGTGACGCGCGGCTGCACTCGCTCCCCCTGCGACGCCGAGTCGGTCGTCCGGGAGATGTCCGGAGCTGGCCGCGCTGTAGGGAGCCTGGTGAGGTAGGTGGCTTTTATTATTTTATTTTTTTTAGCTATAGGGGGATCTACCTGGCTACAACAAAGGGGGCAGCTACCTGGCTACTACAAAGGGGGGCTCTACCTGGCTACTACAAAGGGGGCAACTACCTGGCTACTACAAAGGGGGGCTCTACCTGGCTACTACAAAGGGGGCTCTACCTGGCTACTACAAAGGGGGAAACACCTGGCTACTACAAAGGGGGCAACACCTGGCTACTACAAAAGGGGCCTCTACCTGGCTACTACAAAGGGGGCAACACCTGGCTACTACAAAGGGGCAACACCTGGCTACTATAATGATGGCAACACCTGGCTACTACAAAGGGGGGCTCTACCTGGCTATTAGAGGGCTCTACCTGGCTACAAATTGGGCTCTACCTGGCTGCAAGGGGCACTACTTGGCTATACGGGCACTACCTGGCTAGAGGGGGCATCTACCTGGCTTTCTTCCAAAGCCGTTATGCAGTTAGGTGGAGTGGTGTGTGGCTTTTTGAAGGGGCGTGGTACAGCTACAAGATGGGCGTGTCCATGCAAATCTCTTACCCTCTTCAATCTCCTGCTTTTCCACTTTCAGAAGTTAGCAAAGGGGGCTCTACCTGGCAACAATGGGGACTCTACCTGGCTACAATGGGGGCTCTACCTGGCTACAAAGGGGCATCTACCTGGCTACAATGGGGGCTCTACCTGGTTACAAAGGGGGCTTCTACCTGGCTACAAAGGGGGCTCTACCTGTCAACAAAAGGGGGCTCTACCTGGCAACAATGGGGGCTCTACCTGGCCACAAAGGGGGCTCTAATTTTTTTGCCGCAGCCCCTTACAATCTCCCACTTTCAAAAGTTGGCATGTATGATTAAAAGGGTTCTCCGACTTAAAGGGGTTCTCCGCCTCAGTAAATAGTCCCAGGCTCCAAGTAAAAAGTTCTACTCGCTCCGATCCCTGCGGTGCGTCTCCCTGGTCTTCTGTCAACACGGCGTCAAATCCAAACTGGAACGTCACCACTGTGGCTGTTGATTGGCTGTAGCCATCACATGGCCTTTACATCATTACATTCGGAGCTCTTCACTGGACCTGAGTGAGGGCTCATTGTTTGAGGGCTGAAGTGTAGTTTTTATTGGTAACATTTTAGGATAGATGCGATTTTTTTTTTTTGATCACTTTTCGTTCCAATTTTTTGGGGATGTGAAATAACCAAAGAAAACCACAATTTTGGCATTTGAAATGTTTTTTTTCTACACTGCTCAGCGCACAGGGTTGATGTTATATTTTAGTAAATCTGACTTCCAGATGCAACAATACCAACTACGTGTAACTTGATTTTTTTTATTTGCAAACTGACAAAAGGGGTGATATAAACTTTTGAAAAAAAAAGTATTATTTTTTTCATACTTTTAAAACTTTTTTTCTTAGGGCTTGTTCACACGGCGTTTTGGATCCTTTTACGGATCCGTTTTTGGCACTTGAAAAGCGCATCCGGAAAGCGGATCCGCAAAACGCAGCATTGGATACTTTATTTGGATCCGTTTTGAATACTTTTTCACCTGCGTGTTTCTCTTTCTCTCTTCTCTTCCCCCCTCCTCTCTCTCTCCTCCTCTCTCTCTCTCTCTCTCTCTCCTCCCCCCCCCCCTCCTCTCTCCTCTCTTTTCTCTCTCTCTCTCTGTCACGGACGGCCCTGCGACCACTGTCCCGGGTCGCAGGCGCGCCCGGGCTCCTGCTTCCAGCAGAGCCCCGTCCCGCACGTCGGGCTCGGGGTCCGCTCGTGTCCCGGCCCCTGTCTGTAGTCACTTACCCAGCCGCGATCCTGCTCTGTCGGGCCCCGTCTCCTGGCGCGTAGCTCCGCCCATAGGGGCGCGCGCTGGCAGTTTGAATTTAAAGGGGCAGTGCGCCGGTAATTGGTCATTGCCGGGCACTGCTCCTATTTAAGTCCGGCCTCTTCCTGGCGGCCCTCGCCGGATCCTTAGTGTGTATTCCTCTGGAGAAAGCGTTCCTGAAAGCCTAGTCTTGTCTACCCGTGTATCGTACCCGTTGCTTACGTTTACCGACCACGAATCTTGCCGCCAGCCCTGACCTTCTGCCTGTTCACAAACCAGAGCTGCCTGTCCTGACCTCCTGCCTGTCCCCGACTACGAGCCTGCCTGACGAATCTGTACCACGCCTACCCTTGGCCGCCACCGCAGGCAAGCCCCGCCAGTGGAAACGACCTGGTAGACTCCCGCCACAGCAAGTCCATCCCGCTTTGCGGCGGGCTCTGGTAAATACCGCGACCTACTTAGATTCCGTTCCCTGGCGTGGGCTTCCACCATCGACTGTGGTGGTCCAGCGGATCCACTACCCGTCCGTTACAGTAGGATCCGGCCATGGATCCCGCCGAGGTGTCTCTGCCAAGTGTCGCCAGTATCACCACCGTTGTGGCCAAGCAGTCCAAACAGATCGCGCAGCAAGCGCAACAGCTCAAGCAACTCTCCTCTCTGGTGCAGCAGTTCATCGCCACTCAGCAGCAGCAGTCAGCTGCGGTGGTTCCTCCCGTGGCAGTCGCTCCAGTCGGGAGGAACCGGTTATCCATGCCGACTAAATTTGATGGGGACTCCAAGGCCTGCAGGGGCTTCATCACCCAGTGCTCTCTGCATGTGGAACTCATGGCAGGTCAGTTTCCGTCGGAAAGATCCAAGGTGGCCTTCGTGGTCAGTCTCCTCTCCGGTAAAGCCCTGGCCTGGGCAACTCCTCTCTGGGACCGAGGTGACCCGGTCACGGCCGATCTGGTGACATTTTTAGAAGAGTTCCGGAGTGTCTTCGAAGAACCTGCTCGTGCGTCGTCTGCCGAGACCTCCCTGTTGAACCTGCAGCAAGGGAACTCCTCCGTGGGGGACTACGCCGTGCAATTCCGCACACTAGCATCGGAGTTGGCTTGGAACGATGCAGCATTGTGCGCCACGTTCAAGAAAGGCCTCGCCAGCCAGATTAAGGATGCTCTCGCCGCCCGGGACCTTCCGTCTTCTTTGAGCGAGCTAATCCACCTGGCAAACCGGATTGACATCCGGCTCGCAGAGAGACGCGAGGAGCTCCGCCAAGAGCAGGAACCAGTTCGTACACGCTGTCTACCTTGTCTTGCACCAGTGCTTTTTCGGCCTCCACTGCCTCCTTCCCAGCCAGCCGTGGAAGAGGCCATGCAAGTGGATAGAGCCCACCTGTCTCCGCAAGAACTTAATCGACGGCGTAAGGAAAACCTTTGTCGCTACTGCGGCAGCACTGGTCATCTCCTCAGGGGTTGTCTGCTCCGTCCACTGCGTCCGGGAGAACGGGTGCTCCTAGGCCACGCGGGAGAGGCATCCCTAAGAGTGTGCAGTCTCTCTGCTCGCTTGAATATATCGGTCCTGGTCAGTACCGGGGCCGGGACCCACTTTCAAGTTTCAGCATTCTTGGACTCCGGTTCGGCTGGAAACTTCTTGGACGCTGCCCTTGTGTCTCAACATTGCCTTCCCGTGGTTCCACTGGAGCAACCTCTGTCCATCTCTTCCATCAGTGGAGAGATCCTCCGTGATCCAGTCCGTTACCGTATTGAGCCATTGTCCGTTCAAGTCGGGGCACTTCACAAAGAGAGACTATCGTTCTATATGTTACCCCGGTCTTCCTCGCCCATCCTATTGGGTCTTCCGTGGCTGCGGCGCCATGCCCCGGTGCTTGACTGGCAGACGGGCGAAGTCTTGCGATGGGGCCCAGAGTGTCGGTCTCGCTGTTTGGTGGCACCTCGCCCGGTGCCTGCCGCTTCTCCGGTACCAGCTAAGCCTCTAGCGGGCCTTCCCGCGCCTTATCAGGAGTATGCTGATGTCTTCTCCGAGAAGCAGGCGGAGACCCTGCCGCCACATCGTCCTTATGATTGCCCGATTGACCTGCTGCCCGGTACCAGCCCTCCTCGGGGCAGAGTCTACCCCTTATCCGTTCCTGAGACACAAGCCATGTCGGAGTACATTCGTGAGAATCTCCAGAAGGGGTTTATATGGAAGTCCTCTTCTCCCGCGGGGGCGGGATTCTTCTTCGTAGAAAAGAAGGACGGTACCTTGCGACCCTGCATCGATTACCGGGGCCTGAACAAGATCACGGTGAAGAATCGGTACCCGTTGCCGTTGATCACGGAGCTATTTGACCGGCTGCGGGGTGCGAGGATTTTTTCCAAGCTGGATCTAAGAGGGGCCTACAATTTGGTCAGAATCCGCAAGGGCGATGAATGGAAGACGGCCTTTAACACCAGGGACGGCCACTTTGGGTACCTGGTGATGCCATTCGGACTGTGTAATGCGCCTGCCGTCTTCCAGGAGCTCGTGAATGACATCTTCAGGGATCTCCTCTACACCTGCGTAGTGGTCTACCTGGACGATATATTGGTGTACTCTCCTGACCTCGAGACCCACCATAGCCATGTCCGCCAGGTCTTGAAGCGGCTCCGAGAGAATCACCTGTATGCCAAGCTGGAGAAGTGCCTCTTCCACCAAACCCGCCTTCCATTTTTGGGGTACATCATTTCTGATCAAGGCCTACAGATGGATCCAGCAAAACTGTCTGCCGTGTTGCAGTGGCCACGCCCAGTCGGGTTGTGGGCCATACAGCGCTTCCTGGGATTCTGTAACTATTATCGCCAATTTATTCCCCACTTCTCTATGTTTGTGGCTCCGATAGTGGCTCTCACTAAGAAACACACTAACCCATCGCAGCTGGCCCATCCGAAGCTGAGGAGGCATTTTGCAAAGCTCAAGTCTGCCTTTACCACAGCATCTCACCTCTCGCCGCCGTACCCCCCGAAGCCCTTCACGATGGAGGAGGATGCCTCGTCGGTGGGGGTCGGAGCAGTTCTTACACAAAAAGGGCCCACGGGTAAGACAGTAACGTGTGGCTTCTTTTCCAAGACGTTCTCCTCGGCCGAGAGGAACTACACGATTGGCGACCGTGAGCTGTTGGCCATCAAGCTGGCTTTGGAGGAGTGGCGTTATCTACTGGAGGGGGCTCGCTATCCCATTTGCATCTATTCGGACCACAAAAACCTCCAATACCTCCAGACAGCTCAACGACTTAATCCACGCCAGGCTAGGTGGTCGCTCTTCTTCTCCCGGTTCGACTTCCAGATCCACTTCCGGCCCGCAGAGAAGAATATAAAAGCTGACGCCCTCTCCCGGGCCTCCGATGTGGTGTGGGAGGAGAATATCCTAAACCGCAGCCTCATCCGGAAATTTCTTCTATCCAGTAAGAGAGGGGAGCCCAAGGGGGGGGGTACTGTCACGGACGCCCCTGCGACCCCAGTCCCGGGTTGCAGGCGCGGCGTGCTCCTGCTTCCAGTGGAGCCCCGTCCCGCACCTCGGGCTCGGGGTCCGCTCGTGTCCCAGCCCCTGTCTGTAGTCACTTACCCGGCCGCGCTCCTGCTCTGTCGGGCTCCGTCTCCCGGCGCGTAGCTCCGCCCCTAGGGGCGCGCGCACGCCGGCAGTTTGAATTTAAAGGGGCAGTGCACCGGTAATTGGTCATTGCCGGGCACTGCTCCTATTTAAGTCCGGCCTCTACCTGGCGGCCCTCGCTGGATCCTTAGTGTGTATTCCTCTGGAGAAAGCGTTCCTGAACGCCTAGTCTTATCTACCCGTGTACCGTACCCGTTGCTTACGTTTACCGACCACGAATCTTGCCGCCAGCCCTGACCTTCTGCCTGTCCACGTTCACGAACCAGAGCCGCCTGTGCTGACCTCCTGCCTGTCCCCGACTACGAGCCTGCCTGACGAATCTGTACCACGCCTACCCTTGGCCGCCACCGCAGGCAAGCCCCGCCAGTGGAAACGACCTGGTAGACTCCCACCACAGCAAGTCCATCCCGCTTTGCGGCGGGCTCTGGTGAATACCGGGACCTACTTAGATTCCGTTCCCGGGACGGGGGCTTCCACCATCGCCTGCAGTGGTCCAGCGGATCCACTACCCGTCCGTTACACTCTCTCTCTCTCTCTCTCTCTCTCTCTCTCGGTCTCTCTCTCCCCCCACCCCCCTAGCTCCATTCATTATATGTCAGCCCCAAGCTCCATTCATTATATGTCAGCCCCAAGCTCCATTCATTATATGTCAGCCCCAAGCTCCATTCATTATATGTCAGCCCCAAGCTCCATGCATTATATGTCAGCCCCAAGCTCCTCCTGTCACCGCCGCCACTCACCTCCGCTCCCGCCGCCACTCACCTGCGCTGCCGCCACTCACCTGCGCTCCCGCTGCCGCCGCACACCTCTCCAGCGATCCCCGTCCAGCCTCCCAGTGCACTTTTCGCATCCGCTTTCAAGATGCAAAGCGCAGCTGATACATACCCGGAATGTGGAGCGCTTTTGGACAAGTGCCAAAAGCGGACTCCATTATCTCCTATGGGCTTTCACTTGCGTAAACCGCAATAAGAATTGACATGTCAATTCTTAAAGCAGATGCGAAAAGCGCAGTGCAGGAGAGCTCTCAAAAGCGCATCGCCAATCTCCCGTGGGAACAGCGATGCGCTTTTGCCATTCAACTCAATGTTAATCACACTGACAATTGTTAGATCCGTTTTGCGGATCCGTAAAACAGATCCGTAAAACGAATCACAAAAATGCCGTGTGAACAAGCCCTTACACATGCAGTCTCCCTGGGGTCCTTGATCTCTAGCGGGCTAAATCGCAGCGCCCTTTTGTAAAAAAAAAAAAAAGGATACATGACTTAAGGTCATGAATCAGATACCTACAGTGACATACAGTTGAAACCAGAAGTTTCCATACACTATATAAAAAGACTCATATGCATGTTTTTCTCACTATCTGACATGAAATCAGAATAAACCTTACCTGTTTAGGTCAATTAGGAAACAAAATTATTTATACTTGCCAAATGCCAGAATAATGAGAAAGAGAAAGCATTTTTATTACTTTCTGCAAAGTCAACAGTTTACATAAACTAGAATTTCTATGCCTTTAAACAATTTGGGACAGCCCATATGATGATGTTATGTCTTTGGAAGCTTCTCATAGGTTCATTGGCAACATCTGAGTTAATTAGCGACACAGCTATGGATGGGTTTTTTTAATTCACACCAGAAACACACTGCTTCTGTGTGTAATATTATGGGAAAGTCTAAAGAAATTAAGATATCAAGCCAAGATATCAGGAAGAAAATTGGGGATTTGCACAAGTCTGGATCATACTTGGGTGCAATTTTCAAATACCGGAAGGTGCCTTGTTCATCTGTACAAACAAATATACAAGTACAAATAAGATGGGAATAACCAGCCATTATATCGCTCAGGAAGGAGATGGGTTCTGTGTCTCAGAGATGAACGTGCTTTGGTCTGACAAAAGCAAAAGACCTTGTGAAGATGCTGGCGGAAACTGGTAAGGTTGTGTCATTATTCACAGTGCAACGAGTACTATATCAACATGGGCTGAAAGGCCACTCTGCCAGGAAGAAGCCATTACTCAAAAAACATATAAAAGCCAGATTAATGTTTGTAAATGCACACAGGAACAAAGAGCTACATTTTTGGAGACATATCTTGTGGTCTGACGAAACTAAAATGTAACTGTTTGGCCATAATCATTATGTTTGGAGGAAAAGGGGAGAAGCTTGGAAATCTAAGAACACTATCCCAACTGTGAAACACGGGGGTGGCAGCATCATGTTGTGGGGTTGTTTTGCTGCAGGAGGGACTGGTGCATTTCACAAAATAGATGGCATCATAAGGAAAGAAGATTATGTGGCAATACTGAAGCAACATCTCAAGACATCAGTCAAGACGTTAAAGCTTGGTTGGAAATGGGTCTTTCAAATGGACAATGACCCGAAGCATACTGCCAAACTGGTTGCAAAGTGGCTTAAGGATAACCAAGTCAATGTTTTGGAGTGGCCATCACAAAGCCATGTTATCAATCCTATTGAAAATTTATGGGCAAATCTGAAAAGGCAGGTGCAAGCAAGGCAACCTACAAACATGGCTCAGTTACACCAGTGCTGTCAGGAGGGATGGGCTAAAATTCCTACCAACTATTGTGAGAAGCTTGTGGAAGGATCCAAAACATTTGACCCAAGTCATACAGTTTAAGGGCAATGCTACCAAATACTAATGAAATGTATGTAAACTTTTGACTTTTGCAGAAAGTAATAAAAATGCCTTAAAACATTCTCTCTCTCATTATTCTGGCATTTGGCAAATATAAATAATTTTGGTTCCTAATTGACCTGAAACGGGGAAGGTTTATTCTGATTTCATGTCAGATAGTGAGAAATTACCTGCATATGTGTCTTTTTATATAGTGTATGCAAACTTGTGGTTTCAACTGTAGATTATTCACCTACACATTCAGGAACCAGTGTATTGCACACAGTGAATTCAGAATAGTGCTGAAGATAATATTATAATCCTGCACAAAGCAACGCACTACAAAAAAAGTAAGAAATACATCCTTATTATGACAGCACATACAACATGACTGTATAAAAACTAGGAGAGCAATAAAAATGCAGCAGCTAGGGGAACCAGTCATTCAATCGTAAATATATATCAATAAATTATACTTCATGCAGGTACACCCTCATTCCCAAATAGAATAAAGTGCGATACGTAACAGATATAACTATAAAGCGCAAGAAAATTCATATATCACACAAGAAAAATGTGAAAACAGAGAGTGTCCTAAAGTAATAGACTAATATTAATGGTTAAAGTTGGGACAAAGTGTTACCCCTAGAAGGCACACAGCACCCGGGGTAACGCTTTGTTCCAACTTTACCATTTATTATTATTATTATTAGGGTATGTTTAAATGGCTGATTTTGACGCTGTTTTCAGTGTAAATTGCGTACCCAACACATGAAAAATGACTATAAATTGCCTCCAGTTCACTTCCATTGATTCCTATGTAAAACCACGTTGTCAATCATACAATGCGGCTATTAGGCTATGTCTACACTGCAGTGGACAAAAAACGACCTGAAAACGAATTACTAAAAACGTTCATGAAACTGAGTTTTCTATCCACTGCCTGTCAAAAGCAGCTGAAAAATGGCCGTTTTTTGCCGCGATTTACGTTTTTTGGAGCATTTTTTACACACATTTTTTGCTTGTCTTCAAGCTAGTTTTTTTTTTTTTTTTTTAATGTTATTTTTATTAGCATTTTCAAAATATTAAGCACAAACAAACAATACACCCAACGTGGGGGAAAAACAAAGACAAATCAGGAAAGGGGGAAGGAATGGGAGGGGAGGGGGAATGTAGGGGAAAGAGTGGATGCAAGGAAAGTCAAATATATACATACATACACATGTACCATCTGTAAATATACGAATGTAAACAGAGGAATAGTGGAACTACAATCATCTAGCATAAAACGGCATGGCAGGCAGATTACAGGACAAAACAGCAGAATTCAAACATGCTCAGAACACAACAACAGAGCAATGCCAGAACCGGATGGAAAGGCAAACGATGTCAGAAATAATGCAGTTCCCTTTCATAAAATCCAACCTACTCAAATATGGTGTCTAAGACATCCTAGAGGAGAAGAAGTAAGAGAGGGGAGTGGGAAGAAAAAAAAACGGGGAGAGTGGGGGGGAGGGGGAGGGAATGTCCAGGGGTACGCAGGTCTCTCCACAGAAGGAGGCAAGAGGAATAATGACCACAAGTCGATGTCAGTCTCCACTCAGCAGGGTGGCGAATTATCCAAGATCGGGGGTTGACCTCCAGCAACACACTCCAGATACCAAGTGGTATATTGAAAACAGGAGCGTATGCGGGTTTTTATATGGTCCGGAAGAATTTTAATTATGGGCTGCCAGGTTAGGAAAAAACCTTTGACTCTTGATTCTTTCTGTAATGAAGCATCCACCCAATCCATACGCAGCAGAAAAGATAATTTCTCTAAAAAGAGCCTAAAAGATGGGTGAGTAGGGCCTATCCACGTTTGGAGTATGGTTTTGCACGCCGCTGCTGAAATGCAAGATAGAAGTTTTTTGGTTTGAGGCGGAATTCACAAGTTTGGATCTAGGATTCCAAAAAGAGCCCACACCGGCGAGAAGGGAACGTCTAGCAATGTGTGAGCTTGAACAAAGCGGTATATTCTCCTCCAGAAAGACTGATGAACAGGACAACTCCAGAAACAATGAAATAGATCCGCGATGCTCTCCCCACATCTGGCACAGGTCGATGAGGGGGCACCTCCCATCAGAAAATTACGACGTGGTGATATGTACCCACGGTGTAGGATTTTTAAGGACATTTCCCAATAGGAGATACTAGGAATATGTCTGGTTAGTCGGAAGTGTGCCGCTAATAGTTCTTCAATTTGTAAGTTTGGGATGTCAATAGTCCATCTGTTAGGGCCTGAAGGTCTAGATTCATAGTCTAATAGTGACCTGAGATGTACATAGAACTTGGAGACATGTCCTCGTGGGCAAGGAGTCTTGGAGAGTAAACTAAGGATCGTGTCCTCCCAAGTCAGCTGCCCCAATGATCTGGTCACCAGCAGTGCATAGCTTTGTAGTTGCATAAAGTGAAAAGGATGTGAGCGTATGAAATCGAATTTAGTGCAAAGCTGGTTAAAGGACAGCAACTTCCTTTCCTGAGCATCTACTAGATCCCCCACCTTAGTAAGGCCCCTGTCGGACCAGTGTTTAAAAAGTGGGTGAGCCTTGCCATTCTGAAAAGCGGGATTATGGAGGAATCTAAGGCCCAAGGAAAACTCTGCTGATAGACCCTGTTGCCTACGGATGGCACGCCACGTCTTCCAAGAAGCCATGAACAGTGGGTTCTCTCTAATCTCTTGAGGCAGGGCACCGTACGATAAATGTAGGAGGTTTATCAGGGAGATAGAGGGGTATAATTGTGCCTCCAAATCTAAAGGAGGCACACAACTTGTTAATTAACTGTTCATCCCGAGGACGTAGATACAAGGGGAGGGATCGAAATAGGTACAGGAGCTTCGGGAAGACCACCAGTTTTAAGAGGTTGGCCCTACCTGCAAACGATAACATAAAGCCTGACCAAGCAGAAAGTTTCTCACTGAGGAATTTTATAAAGAGGTCGAGGTTTACTGAGTATAGTTTAGAAGGATGCCTAGTAATCTGAACTCCAAGATAGGTTATGGAAGATTTCTGCCATTTTAACGCAAAGTTGTGGGTCCATAGTGGAAGCGAAGGTCCTTTTAGAAGTAAAGCCTCCGACTTGCTAAGATTTACCCTAAATCCCAGCAGCGCCCCCTTCTGCTCCACCTCCGCCAGTAGTTGGGCGAGAGTGTCTCGTGGTTGTGAGACAAAAAGCAGCAGGTCATCCGCAAATGCTGATAAACGAATTTCTGTACTGCCAATATGTATGCCTTGGAATCTCCCCCACGTCTGTAGATAGAGTAGGAAAGGGTCAAGCGCGAGGTCGAACAGGAGGGGGGAAAGTGGACAACCCTGTCTGGCTCCACGGAATAGAGAGACAGACGGTGAGTTTAAATCATTGATTGTGAAAGCTGTAGAGGCCTTAGTTTGCAAACCAATAAGATAGTCAGGAAAGGTGTTCCCGAAGCCCCTATACCTTAAGGAGGTATTTTAGAATTTCCAAGATATGGAGTCAAATGCCTTCTCGGCATTTAAGCCGAGAAGCATAGTAATAGGAAGGCAAGGGTTGGAAGCTGCAATTGTCACCGCAATTGCTGTGCGGATGCCCCGAGTAGAGTGTCGTCCCCTCACAAACCCCAGCTGCGTTGGGGTCAAGAGCTGCTGGAGGAAGTCCTGCATTCTGTCAGCTAGAATTGTGGCTAATATTTTATAGTCGGTATTGAGGAGGGAAATCGGGCGGTAAGAACCCACATCCTCTGGGTCCTTCCCAGGCTTGGGGATAAGTACTGTTCGAGCTTCCTGAAACGCTTCCACCGGAACTTTATTGCAGTATATATCATAATAAAGATCCGTAAGGATCGGGACCAAAGATTCCTGCAGGATCTTATAGTACTCCCCGGAAAATCCATCTGGGCCTGGTGACTTATTATTTTTTAATTTATTAATAGCGTCCCTAACCTCTTGTTGTGAAATAGGGGCCCGATAATTGTTCTCTCTGATCTGTTGTTAATTTAGGGGGTTGGGTAAGATTAATTAAATCCCACGTGGCCTGAGACTTATATGGTCGCTCTTGGTACAAATCAGTATAAAATGCACAGAAGGCTTCTATTATGGCCTTAGATTCCGTTACAATCTGACCCGTGTGGGGATGACGTACTCTGTGAATGAATTTTTTCAAAGAGTGCGGTTTTGTGAGTCACGCCAAAAGCCTACCTGACCTCCCTCCCAAGCGAAAAAAATGGTTTTTCGTGTGTTTGAGTTGCCATTTAGCTTGCGTAAGGGTGTGGGCATCTAGAATTCGTTTGGCGTCCAAATATGCCTGTTTGTGAGTTTCATCAGGGTGTGCTAAGTAGTCTCTATGGGCCTCCAGAAGACTATCATGTAATGTGATATATGCCTGTCTACCGCGCTTTCGCATCAAGGAGACAAATGCCATGACATGCCCTCGCATAACTGCCTTGGACGTTCGCCAGAGAAGAGAGAGGGATACCTGGGAATGTGAATGGTCATCAATGAAGTTGTTCCAATTCACATCTAAATAAGAGTGAAAGTCCGTGGAGTTCCTCAAATATGATGGGAAGCGCCAGTTCCTGTCTCTTGTCCGCGGAGCGTCCAATTGCAGACACACATGAATAGGGGCATGGTCTGAGATTGTTATGGTGTTAATATGGGAAGATCTAATTTGTTGGAAGAGTTCAAGCCTGTCTTTTAATGTATGCATAAATTAAGCAACTGGATGTAACTCCACCTTGTAAAAGAGTAAATAAAGCACCTCTTTGCATTTATATGTCATCTTGTAGACGGTTTATGGATTTTGGCGCTAATAAAGTTATTTCACGTTTATCGCCAAAAATACGTATTTTTACATTTTTTTGGCCTTAAAGTCCATATTTTGACGAATTTTGCTGCTAAGATCTGCATTTTTACGGATTTTGCCGCTAATAAAGCTATCTCGCGTTTGTCACCAAAAATACTTTTTTTTAACGGATTTTGGCCCTATAGTCCATTTTTGTATGGATTTTGGTGCAAAAATCCGTATTTTTACGGATTTTGGCGGTAATAAAGTTATCTCGCTTCTGGCGCTAAAAATACGTTTTTTTAACAGATTTTGGTGCAAGAATCCGTTTTTTTACGAATTTTGGCGCTAAAATTTTTTTAACTTTTGGGGGGCTAAAAAAATTATTAAAGGATTTTAGGCCCAAATCCGTAAAAAAAACGTTTTTTAGTCCCAAAAATCCGTCAAAAAACAGATTTTACACCAAAATCCCAAAAAAGTTTTTTTAATGTCAAAAGCGGGAACTTTATTAGTAAAAAACTGTAAAAAAAAAAAAAAAGGTTTTAGCCCCAAAAAAACCGTAAAAAATTTTTTTTTTTGCGTCAGAACGAGAAAACTTTTTTAGCACGAAAATCTGTAAAAAAGTATTTTAGTGCAAAAAACCTTTAAAAATAAGGGGTTTCTGACCCAAAAAAATCCATAAAAAAGGGTATTTTTAGCAAAAAAAATATGAATTGCGCAAAAATGTTAGGACCAAAGCATATCATTTTTTTAAAAAAGGGTAAAAAAAAGGACAAAATCAGCCCTTTGAAAAGTAAATTTGATAAAAAACCCTTTTATTAACACCCATTAGGGGGGGACTTGGTAAAAAAGACTCCGGCGCTTTCCATAACCCCCTGTAGAAAATTTTCTCCCCGTCTGGCTTTTTTAGCATGTTCAAAGACACCGCAAAAAAACACAAAAAAAGAAGCCAGGTAAAAGGGTTTTTTTAAAATAGAGTTGGGGGACTTTTACAGTTTTTTTTCCCAAAATTTTTTAAAAAACAAAAAAACCTAAAAAAATGGCCCGTTTTTCTGGCGTGTAACAAACCCTACCCTTTTTTCTCACTTTTTCCCAGTGATAAAAAAAAGTGACCTTTCATTTTCCTGGGCGTTTTCGGCAGTAAAATCCCCGTGGACAAAATGTGGCTTCAAAACAGCGTCTGAAACACCTCGCACAAAGTGTGGCGCAGTTTTGGACACAAATGTCAGAATAAAAACCACATTGAAAATCGCTTAAAAAACCACACCGGAAAACGTGCGTCTTAGAAACCTCATCAAAAGCTCGTCTGAAATCTGCAAAATATGAGGCAGTTTTCAGACAAGTATTTGAAGCTAATTTATAGGCTGAAAAAGCCACCTGAACTTACCTTCAGTCTATTCCTTTAGGATACTCTCTGTGTTTTCACAGTTTTTCTTGTGTTATATATGACTTTTCTTGCATTTATTATATCTGTTTAAAATCAACTTTTAAAAATTTTGAGCATCATGTGAACCGCATAAAATTAATTTTTGATATACATATTTGTACGCAATTTTGCTTATTTTTTTTTAGGGGAATTTTTACAGGTTTTCTTGGATAAGTTTTTGCAATACGTAAAACTTATTGCATTAGATGCATCCAAAAACGTACCACAAAGTATGGTAAGTTTTTGTATACGTCTTCTAAACTGCAGAAACGTACCATATTGACTCTGTGGGTTTTTCAATAAAACAAATCAAGAGTTGACGTGTCAATTCTCTGAACGCACCCGTTTTACGCAATGCAAAAAGGTATGTAAAACTTGTATCATCTAATTGATGATCCGTATTTTACATTGCAATTAATGTACTCACACTTAAACATTGTTAAATACGTATTGGGGGTCCCGTTTTCGGTACATAAAACATACTCAAATATATTTTAAAAAACGAAATTTAACATACCTTATATCCCCTTTATAAATTTTTTTTTTGGAGGATTTCAAAGAATAAACTGAACAATGCTCTTGACAAAAGTAAAAGTTAAAGTTGACAACCTTGGGTACACGTTTTTATTTTAGGTGTGTACATCAACTAGGGGATTGCTGTAATGTGAAGCTAGCCTTACTTTGCTGCACAAGGACCACCAGTCATATCAGCTGTATGGCTGAAGGAACTGGGAAAGCTTGCTTTAGGCACATAGTCTACACCACGTTTTCATGGGATTTTGCAGAAGATTCGATTTAGAATCGCCGAAATCCAGAACCTAATGCTGTGTAGAGTTCAATAGAAAACCCAGGATGTAGTCTACACAGCACGAATTTTAGAACATGGTCTATCTTCCACCAGATTCCTGTCGGATTCCCGTAGCCTCAATACGGGCTGTCGGTATTTTAACTTAGCGGTGTAGACATAGCCTAAGGTAGGTATTATTTGGTTTTCTACAGAACTGATGACTTATTTTTTCCCCAGGGGTTAAAACTTGAATTTTGGCCCAATAAAAATATAAAGGGGGGGCCCCCCAATTCCCAGACCTTTGACCATATAGGCTCCTTATGTGTTTTCACAAAAAAACAAGGGGCTTTCAAACGGCAAGGAAAAACCCGGTCGGTTTTATTCGACCGAATTGCCCGGTTGTGTGCCGGCCCCCGGGGGGGGGTGGGGCAGCTTTTCTCCCGACGAGCAAAGAAAAGCCCCCCCCTCTACTTTCACTTGCACTTTTCTGCCCCAAAAAAAAACCTAGGAAAATTCTGTTTAATGTCTTGCGGGCAAAAAAATCCCGGGGGGGAAAGCCCGGCATTTGGGGATGTGACGGGTTTTCCTACGACCTGATGTCACGTTTGTGGGGGTTTGCAAAACCGAAAAACCGTCGAAAACCGGCTGCAAACCCATGCCGGGGGGATACCCTTAACCCTTTAAAGCCGCCCCCCAACTTTTGATCGGCTGGTGCGGTCTTCCTGCACGACGTCTTTTAGACGTCGCTGCAGACACGGAGTTTTCGGGCCGGGGGGTGCGCGCGCTGGACGGGGCGTAACACAGCCCAAACCCAGGCTCCCCTGCGAGCACCAGGGGCAGGGAACTTCCGAAACCCGGTGCTTTTAACCCCTTTATTGCGGGGTGCGTTAAAAAAAACCCCCCCGGGTAAAAACCCCCCACCCCCAAAATCGGGGAACAGCTGCACAGTCGCTCTGGGGAAGGAGAGGTGTTTAAAAAAGCCGTGACCAGGACCCTGTGTGCTGTCCAATCACTGCCTGTGTCAAAGTGACACAGAAGAATGTATTTGCTATAGGGTATCTAATAATTACAAGTGTTAAAAAAAAAATAAAACATTCTCCCTTTATGGGGTTAAAAAAAGTAAAAAAAAACAAAAACAAAAAAGTGTAAAAAAATGAATACAAAAAATAAAAAAAAATGTAATAAAAAATTTAAATTTTATACAATTTCACACAAAAAAACCACAAATATTTTGGATCCACACACCGCAATAACCTGTAGAATTAATCTAACAAGTTATTAAGGGGTAAATGTGAATGGTGTAAAAGAAAAAAAAAAATAAAAAATAAATTTTTGAAATTATTTATAAGCGAATTTAAACATTCCCCCCTAAAGTACAAATTTTCTCGAATAAAAAAGAGGGGCCTAACACTGCATTATTGAAAAAATAAAAAAATTAAAACTGTTGAAAGCAAGGAGGCAAAAACAAAAAAAAAGTTCTGGTATTAAACTTTTCAGGTGTTCGGCTTAAGGGGTTAAAGATTTCCCCCACGAAAATTCCAAAAATGTTTTTACTGAAGAGAAATCGATGGTAAAATATAACTTATAAAACAGTGTCTTCTTATGTGGCAGAAGAGCTTTGGGGCCCCCTCAGGTAGCTAGGCTTGGTAGTGATTGCTACCTATGCTCCTGCTCTGCCCAACTATGGGGATTAGGATTGTACAGATCCCTGGAGGGTGTTGTTATACCAGTAGAAATCGTCCATCCTTCGCCCCCGAGTCATGCATGATAATCAGTCATTTATCATGAAGCAAAGAAAATGAATCAAAACCTGGTTATTCGTGTTCTGCAGGAAACAGAAGCTTCTTTTTTAACAGTTTCCAAAAACCCGCAGGGCCCCCTTTTTACGGGCCTGTGGGCGGGTGATATCTGCTTGACGGAAAAAAGGCAGAAACAAGGTAATTGGGCTGACAGTAATTACATTGTACAGATCTTCTGTCTGGATGAATCTCCAGAGGATGGGTCCAGCTTCATACAAAACGTATTTATTTATGATTTATTTTCACCCTCATCTTCCTGGTTCAGGAACAGAATAGTAGAGCTATAGTGAAGACGGCCAGCCGGAGAATGAACAGCGATGGATCTGACAACCTATGAAGGCACTGTACTGGCAGCCATTGGCATGTGTTACCTATTATGCATGGATTCTGGGCTTCATATATGTAGGACTTTCTCTTTTTGCTGTTTTTAAAGTTTTAGGATGAAATTTTAGGTGAAAGATAAGTGTGAAAAGATCCTGTTGGCAACTGGAGAACAGCTTGAGGCATGGATCTGATCCAAGGGGGTTATCTGCCTCCTCTATTGATAACAGCCTGCAGGATCCTTGGACTTAGAACATTCTCGGAAAGCCCTGTCATTGACCTTGTTTTTTTTTCCTGCTTTAATGGAGCTTGATATCTTTCCACATCACTAATGATTGTCAGGGCCATTCTTAGGATTATATTTACCTTGAAAGAACAGATAAGAATCTATAAACAGGCAGAGAAATAAAGCATGTGGAAAAAGAAAGCAAATACAGACCATAGTCAGATAAAGCAGCATCAAAGTGTGTGTTCCCCAGCCTATAGAGTCCACACAATGTGCAGGGTACAGGACCGGTTCTCCACAAATGTAGCTGAGTCATTATACAATGACATGTTTCGCTGCTTTCTCATGCACTTTATTGTTCACTTCCTCATAAGGGTTTTTCCATCTCAGATATTTATAGCATATTGGTAGAATAGGTCATAATGTCTGGTCTTGTACCTATCTTGAGAACAGGCCCCTAAACTTCTTTGTGCAGAATGGAGAGGTGGTTGCGCATGCGCAGAACTCTCCCTTCTGTTTTGTTTTAAATCCAAACACAGCTGAGCACACTAGCTCGGCTATATTCAAAACTAGAACATAATGGAGAGTGCTGCGCGTGAGCTACTACCTGTCCGTTCTGCACAGAGACGTTTAGGGGCCTGTTCTCAAGATAGGTGAAGGTCTCAGATATGGCACCAACATCTATCAGACATTTTTGGAATATTGATAAGATGTCTGTTATGGGATAACACCTTTAAATGGTTATTCCCATTTCATTGATTAGCTTTAAAAATATGGGCAAATGTAAATAAAGATTATTACCAAATACATTCTGATTTTGCTTCCCTACAGAGCTAGAAAAGTTCTCCTATCCTGCATATGTACACAAGCTTCTCTAGTTACCTCCTCCTTCTGCTCTAAAGCCCTGGCAAGGATGGTGACATCACTTCCTGATGTGTCTTATCAGCAGCACAGGAGCTTGTTTATGTTTGTTACTGACAAACTGTATCCCTTTAGAGCTCAATAGCCTTCTACCTTGCTATTTAAGCCCTTTCATTATCAATGTCCCTCTAACAGACTCAGCTAGGAATAGCAGAGCTGAAATGTCAGTCACTGCGGGTTTTGACTAGAAATCCACCGGAAATAAAACGATCATAAATCCACATGCAATACATGTGCAATACTCATTGAAAACCACATCATCTGAAGTGGTTTTCAGTAACATAACATGTTGAGTAAAATGTACTCATCCTGTGGACGTGCCCAGACGCTTCTTACAACTGAGTGTTTGCTGCAGTACTGTACAGTACTATTTTTGGTGCTTATAGTTATGTATTAGAAAGGTTTTCAATAGGGAAAAGCACTCCGTAAAATAGAATGTGTGTAGAAGGTGCAAGTCAGACCATATGAGTCCAAACATTTTTGATAAATTGACTACACACTACAATTATTTTGTTGCAAACACACAAAGGAGTATTTTATTACAAAATTTACTACAGGCTCCAGTAAGAATATTTAAATGTGACTGTAAAAGACGTATCGGTCATCCGACCTTTCTCAAAAAGTCACTATAGAGAAGGTTTAGAAATGGAGGAAACGGGCCGTGGCCCTAGAAGACATTGGCTCCTGTGTCTTCTAGGGCCACGGCCTGTTTCCTCCATTTCTAAACCTTCTTTATAGTGACTTTTTGAGAAAGGTTGGAAGACCGAAACGTCTTTAACAGTCACATTTAAATATTATCACTGGAGCCTGTAGTAAATTTTGTAATAAAATACTCCTTTGTGTGTTTGTAACAAAATAACTGTAGTGTGTAGTCAATTTATCAAAAAAATAGTTATGTATTATATATATCATTTACATAGCTGAGTCACATTATTATGACCACTTTCTACTTTTGATGACAGCGCATAGCTCATGAAGGAAGTTACATATCATGAGCTGGGTTGGTGGGTATATAATATGTGTGTCAGCACACACATCCCTTATTAGGCAATGTTCACACGGTGTATTTTCAGGGCGTAATTACGCCCCGCAATTACGCCGTGTGACCGGGGGCGGGGCGGGGAGCGGGGGACGGAGCAGGGGGCCGGCACTTCGCCGGCCCATAGACTTGAATTGCCCATAGACTAGTAATTCACATGTCAATTATCTCCCCTTCGGCGGCTTCGCCGGGCGGGGAGAGGAGACGTAATCCATAGTTCTCTATGAGAACTGTGAATTACCGTAATGAATGGGCCGTTTTCGGCCCGTAATTGGCGCACTTTGGTGCGTAATTACGGACCGAAATACGGCCCATTTTTAGCCGTGTGAACATGCCTTTACTGTCATGGGTAAAAGGGGTGATTTATCAGAGTTGCAAAACAGGTTGAACATTGGTTTTGAGGCCAAAGGTGGCAGTATTTCTGATACTAAAGGGTTTATGAATTGTTTGCGTGCTGCTGTCGTGAAACTGTATTGTGAGTGGACAAATGACGCTATTGCAAATAAGCAATATGAAAACTGTAGAGCATCACAAGCCATTGACGTGAGAGGCAAACATTGGCTACAAAGGTGCGGGAGGGCGAGTCAGCATGCTACAGTGAACCAGCTCACCACCAAAATAAACCATAGGCTACCAGATGTGGGTCTAAAATAACAGTTTAGAGAACTGTGTGTTAGGCTCAGAAATAGACGGATGGTCCCTGTACCTTCTAATGAAGTTCAGTTGACAGAAAAGACTTTAATTTTCATGGCAGTATCGGAATTGGACCCCCTCTGATTGGCGGTTTTTCTGAAAAGTTTTGTTTTCTGCTTTATCAAATGGATGGACATTGGCGTGTCAGGTGAGAAACATCAGATAACAAACACCCTGCAACCATTGCTGGAAGAACTCAAGCTGGATGGGGCAGCGTTCTGGTCTAGGAAATGTTTTTATGGCATTTTTTGTGCTCACTCATCCAAGTGGAAGGCACTTTTAACCAATATGGGTATGAATCCAAGACAATGGAAAATGTCACATGGCTAGAAATGTTCCGGTTTGGTTGCTTTGGAAGAGTCTGACCAAGATTTTCTAGTACTACCCTGGCCTCTTAATTCCCCAGACTTGAACCCAATAATGCATTGGTGGAACCACCTTGATTGTCATGTTCACTCTATGGATTCTCCTCCACGCACCCTCCAGCAGCTGTGAGATGCAGTCAGCATGGCCCCAAAAGCCCGTGACCACCTACCAGGACCTTACTGAGTCATACCTAGTCCTTCTAGCTGTTGTCAGTGCTGTACATGTCAGTTACTCTGGAATATTAGCTGGTGGTTATAACAATCTGCCTGGACTGTGTATTCTTTGATTACACCCTTGAGGGTCGTTTCATTATGTTTGACTTATCTGTTTTATATTTTAACATTTTGGCGATCAATAAAGTTTCTCTTTGTATACCCCAAGTCTCATAACTTATATTTAGGTTTTGATTTATACAGTTTTATCCAATGTAGACAATTCTCAGGAAAGTAAACAGCAGATTGGATACAATTGACAACCCCTCAGCTGTGTGAGCAGGTCTAGGTCATCACAGAAATAAAAATGACCATAGTGATGCCAGTCTTCAGGTTCTCACCCTCCGCTTGATGCTCATAGATGTGCTGACTTCCCTTTTGTCCCCTCCTAATGAGATGATGGTAGTAACAGGGTCAGGGTGGGGGCAGAGTAGCCGTTTTAGCTGGAGCTCTGAAACAATACTGTTTAAATTGCAAAACAAAGATTTTTACATAACTTTAGAGGGGCTGGGGGAAAAAAGGGGAAACCGCTTCTGGAAAGTCCTTGTGACAGATTATGAGAAATGTGGGGGGGTATTGCATTTTCGAAGTGCAAGCTTAAGAAATGTCTGTTGCAAAGGGTTGCAGAGAAATTTAGGAAAACCCCTTTTTAAATTTTGGGCGTTTGTTGACCTTAGTCCAAAAAACCTTTTGGGGGTATTTTGGGGGCCCTATGTCCCAGCCCTGTTTAAAAAAATTAGCCAAAAAATCTGACCTTTTCTATATGATGTAATTTATATATATTTTTGGCCTATTAAGCCAGAAGGGCAGTTTAAGGGCCCGAGGGTCCCCCGGTCCCGCAGTGCGGCGGACAACACCTTTCTTTCCAAAGACTGAAAGAGTTTTAAAAAGATTTTACTGTTTTTCTAGCAACCCTTTTTCCCCTATTGGCCTAAAGGTGTTAAACTCTGCAGATAAAAATACCTTTAATTTAAAGGGGCCCTTTAGCCCCCTGGTTCCTTTTCAGGTTTTTTTTTTTAAATTTTGGCCCGCCCGGTTGTTTTTTCATGGCAGTATTTAGATGCAAGTATTGCTCAAGTCTGCCGAAGGGGGCCCCCCCCTGGGAAAAATGGGGCTTTCCCTTTGGCCCTCACGGTTTCATGATCATTTACCCCAGCAAAGGAAAACCCGTTTACTGGGTTTTTTTAACGGAAAGCTCCCCTTCACAAAAAAGCTGGGTTCCAATTAAAAACCATATGGTTACATGGGAGGTAAATTTCCCCTAATCTGCCTGTGATAATATTAGTTTGAAAAGTTCACAGTTTTTTTGGAGTGTATTACCCGTTTCTGATGAAAAGGTTCAAAATTTTTTCCACGGGGTACGTGGAAAACCCCCAAAAACCCCCGGGGAATAGTAAGTCTTTTTGGCATGGCAGGGTCGGGGGGCTATTTTTTCAAGGAAAAAAAGAAAAAAAAGGAAAAAGGGGCCAAAAGGGAAAAATCTTTTGTAGTTTTTTTGCAGTCATTTTAATTAGTAGCTGTAGGATGGGCCCCAAGAATCAACTTCACAAGTGGGGCCCATAAAAAAAAATATACGGGGTGGGGGCCCCATTGTAAAACCCCACTGGTGGGCCCCAAGAATCAATTTAAATTGGTGGGCCCCATGAATCAACTCCACGGGTTTTGGGCCCCCCAAAAATCAACTATACTGCGGGTTTTTCCCTTTAAATTTTGAACTTCACGGGGGTGGGGCCCAGAGAATCAACTTCGGGGGGTTAAAAAGGGGGTTTCTTTTTGGGAATCCCAACCCCCCTTTCCTATTGGTGGGGGGCCCAAAGGGGAACCCCAAAACATTTACGGAGGAATTATCAATAAACCATAAACTGGGGGCCCAAAAAGGTTTCCCAGCCCCAAATTTTGCTAAACGTGTTCATTTTTGGCTTTTTTTTTAAAATTTTTATTGATAAAATTTCTCCGTATATAAATTAAAAAAACAACCACCAGAACCGCTCCTAGTTTTCCCCCCATGGTCCCTGCAGGGAAAATGGTGGCAGTCTTTTTTTCCCTTTAATTCAGTTTTTTAACCCCATGAAAAGGGTTTCCCTCTATACATTTACACAATTTTCAAAATTTGTAAAAGGTAAAAGGGTATGGCAGTTCTTCAGGATGGAGAAACTACTGATGCAGGGGCCCCATGGCTTTAAAACAAAAAAAAGGGGAGTTTTGTGAAAAAGTGGGGGTGTTTCACACGACTAAAATTTAAAAACCTTTAATATGGCACACCCAAATGCGTTTGTTGCACTGTTGAAAGGGAAAGGGTTTATAAAGCGCGAAAACTTCAACGGGGGAAAATGAAAACCCCAGTCCCCCGAGAAAAATTTTTCCTTTAGTATATTTTTATTTTCGTCCATTCTTTACTTTTTGCGCACAAAAAAAAAGATAAAATAATTTGTGGGTGGATGCGCCCGGTGCTTTTTATATTGAAAACTATGAGAAGTGATTTACTTTGGTTAGGCCATATTTTGGCACATATTTCAGCCCGTAAAAAAACCCCCAAAAACTACGGGCCAAAATATGCTTTTTGGGAAATGAGGAGACTAACAAAAACCTAGTTAGAAAGGGGTAACGGGCAAAAAATTGCAGTGGTGATAAAACTACAAAATCCCAGCATGCCCTGACAGCCCCCCAAAACCCTGTAAATTTCCCCTTTTCTTTATCGGGGGCATTTGAGATTGTGGTCAAAGCCAGCTCTATAGATCAAAGGGGACAAATTTAAAAATAACATGTTTCTGGTTTTAAGGGTGCTTGCTGAACTGTGCATCAACATCAATCCTGTATGTCTATTTCCCCCTTTACCCCCCCCCCCCCCCCCTGTTTTTATTTACAGTTTTTTTAATCCGAGGCCCCTAAGCCCAATTTTTTTTTTTTTAGGAAAATTTTCACAGGGGTTTTATAATCCCAAAATACCAAAACAAGAGAGTTTAGCCCTTGATGTGGGGGGAACAGCAACCCAAACCCCAAATTTTTTTTTGCAAAGGTTTAAACACCGGGAAAGGTTTTTGCTCAACTCCTCGCTTTAAGAAAAGTGCAAAACATAAACTCCCCCAGTTCCCCAAAACTTCTTTTTTTTAGGTTTTTAGGGCCCTTTCCAATTTAGTTCCAAGTCCTTTTGACCCAAGGGAACTGGTCACAACTCAGGTCCCAGCCCTTTAATTCAAATTTGAAACCCCCAGCCCAAAAATAACTAAAATCACTAAAATTTTTCCCCCTAAAAACAATACCCCACAAGTCTTGTTTCCTCCCGGGCAACCACCAGTGGGCCCCCAACCCCTGCAAACAAGTGGGAAAGTTTAAATCAGGGACCACAAGGAGCATCTCCAGGGTCCTAAGGTATAAAGGGTAGATACTGGCTGCACCAGGAAAATTTTTTTTTCCCACCCCTTTAAAGGGTATGTTCCCAAAAGGGGTAAATTTGGGGGTTTCGTAGGCCCCCCGCAAAATTTCCGGGGGGTTTGGGAGAGCGGGTAATCGGGCGGGTACCCCCCCGATGGGGGGGAAAGGGGGGGCAGCCCCCCGGCCCCAAGACTTTTCATTACATGTCACTTATCTCCCCGGGGGTACAAAAAAGATCCATTGTATGGGGTCGGGGAGAGAAAGGTTTTAAATCCCTAGTTTTTTCCCATGAGGCTATGGATTTTCCCCTTTAAATTTTGGCACGCATTTCGCTCATATTAAAGCACAAATACAACCGAAATGTCGGGCCCCCTTTTGGGCCATGTGGGGAAAAAACCCAAACTGCCACCCAACCCCACTCCATGGGTTTTTTTCAAAAAGGTCTGAAACCCACCAAAAAAAAAACATAGCAAAAAATTTTAAAAGGAAATACATTTTATACATTGTAAAAAAGAAAAGTTTAAAACATCACACACCCTTTACAATTGGGAACAAATACACCATCACAGGAATCCATAAATTTTATTTTTCAGGTTTTTTTGTATTCTAGAGAGGAGAAAAAAATTGAATTTAAAATCTTTTTACCTTTCTGATATCCAAAACAACCGAAAAATCCTTTAAAATTTTCACCCAAACTTTTGTTTAAATTTTCTTCATTTCCATTTTTTAAACCCTTTTTTTTTTCTTCATTTTTTTTTTTTAAAAATATCTACCTGGGGAAAACCCCAAAAAGGTGAGCTTTT